>SMLS01067507.1:0-12713 GCA_004785975.1 Popillia japonica
TGTTTCAGACCGATCTTTGCCATATGTTTGGCAAGGCGACGATGCCTTGTAAGAAAACCTGTGAGGACACCTAGTCTCTTTCTACTTAGAATTAATTCTAGCATAATCTTGGCTTTGACTGTTCAAACTTCCAAGGAATATCTTGGAATGCTTCAAACTAGGAAGATTCTTCTAGGGTAAGACTCTGTACAACCTCTTCCTGTCTTTGAATTCGTTTCTGTAGGTGGTCACGCTTATGCTACAAACCCCCTTGGGGTGATTTCAGTATGTCCTGGTAGCTAGGTAATTTTGTTTATCAACGCATTGCCAGACTAACTATTAGCTAAATGACATTATGGCTGCTTCACTATCGAAAAAAATGGCAATGGGCATCCCATCCCTTTTGCTGCTTAGTTTCCTAAGAAAATAATTTCGAGGTTGTATTTCTTGACCATTTTGTCGTTCGGTTGATTTAGAATTGGGAAAAATCCCGCTCGGGATGTCTAAGCCCTCTGGCACTGAGTCTCACCTCCTCCAATCTCCACCCCAGTTAGTTTCTGCATAGCCGCTTAGGTCACTTGCTACACCACTATGTGTGGGTGTGAACTCTAAAGGAAGCTACAGAGTCGCTATGGTCGCATGGTCTCACAGCTTACATTGTTATTATTTTTTCGGTACTGCTTTGGTCTGTCAGCCTTATTTCTTCAGCATTTTCTCTAAATTTCGTAACAAACTTGTCACACATTTAGAAGACTCCAAATATTGATAAGGCTGGCCCTGCGCAAGAACCGATATGCTTACTAAACCAGAATAGTCCTAAGAAGAAATCTTGTTAGAGTTGGAGTTGCATTATTAAGGATGCAGTTGGACTAAGTGTAAGAAGATGGCTCGCTAACGGACTAAGAAAGTGGACAGTTTATATGTTGAGAGTTTGGCAACTGCTTGATTCTAAGCTAAGGCAGTGTCATCTCTGCCTTGAAGCCTTGTAACAGATAATCTACTGTCTAATCTGTGGAAGATCATCCAGAATTATGCCAATAGTATCACCGTTAAGATCTGTGAAGTCTAAAGTAATCGATAAAATCGCCTCATAATGTGATTTTTTGCTTAGACATCACGGAGATCATCTGGTCAAAAGCAAACTTGGAAGGTGGTGGTGATTGGAATCTGTAGTATTTTAAATTAGTTGCACAGAAATGTATCAGTAAAAACCAAACCAGTCATCCAAGCTGCCATTTAGCGCCCTGGAAGCTGTCATAGATGACTGCATAGTGATCTGGGGTGATACAGGAAACTTGAATGTCATGGCATCACATTGAGATAAATGTCATTTAGTTTAGTTAGGAAGAGATGCCAGTCAGCAACCATTTGCGGGTGACCATTGCCAGACAAGTTGATTCTTCAGCATGACACATTGTAAGACTTCCAAGATTCGGGCAAGCAAGGAATGATTCTAAATTCTAGAAAAGATTAAGATTGCTCACAGGAATCTTGCCCGAATGGTTAGTGCGTATTGAATAAGCACATACATTGATCGAATACTGCATAGAAATTGGAGTAGAGTAGAAGAAAGTTCTAAGCATTCTTGCGGTTGTTGTCACGTAACTCCTTTTTGGCTTGACGTTTCGCTGATCAAGCTGACAGCTTCTTCAGAAGTTTTTTAAAAACTGATGTTATCGTCTCTTGCTTCTTGTTATATATCCCATTGATCCCCGTTGATCCGTGACCATTCCGCTCTGTTGATCCATAATTGACGATCTCGTATCGCTAACTTCCTGCAGTAGTGGAACACCTGTAGCAACAAGGAGGCCACAACATATCCTAGAGCAACGTGAAGTTATTAGCCAGGACCAGCCACTACCATCCAACGATAATACGCGAGTCTATACAAATAATAAAGAACGATAACAACAAGTTTAATCGTGAAGACGATTACAGACTCAGTAACACCTGGAAGTTAACGCTACGAGATCGTCACACAAAAAATAGTGCGGTTCATCCGATGGGAACGGTTATGGGTCAATATAGCGGAACAGTTAGGGATCAACGAAACGGAACGGGAATGGGATTGTAGCAAATAGGATAAGACGACATCAGTTTGTAGGAAGCTTCCAAAGTAGCATGATGATTACGATCGTGAAAGCCTGCACTCAACTATTTTAAGCATTCTCTTGCTGCTTGCGTGGAAGAGGGGAAATAAAAAAAATACTTTTATCACCAAGAAAAGAAGAATAATGTTTTAACAATTATTAAGTTGTAACCTGGACTGAGCTGTAATTTTTATTATAACAGTATCTTTAATTGGAGATTTGGGCTTTCGAAGATTATAATCCCTGACAAATTTGACAAGATCATTATCTAGCCTTACCTACCTAAACCGATATTGCAACATTGTTGTTGACGACGTGCACGTCTTCGAATCGTAGCAACTGGTGATGACGAGAAAGACATCTCACTAATTATAGAAATGCTTTGAGAACAGCTACTACAGCAATTGAAAACTTTTTGGACTATACAATTAGACAAGCTGGGATTCTGGAATTATAAGTGCGGCATTGCAGATACATAAGTAGGCAGACACTTCTTTAAGTTGCACTAAAATTCAACTATGCAACTTCATAGCAATTTTCTGTCTGCTTCGATAAGAAATGTCTGCAATACTTTCGATATTATAGATTAGATTAGATTAGGGGGGCCCTACGGGCCTCTTTCACCACGACGTTCCCGGTCTGTTGTGATCTCCAGTAATCCTAGAAGGCGCCCTCTAACTTTGCCCTCTTTATGAGGCTTAACGTCTTTGAGAGCGGCTCCTGTGTGTAGCTTAGTGCTGTGGGATACT
The DNA here is from genome assembly GCA_004785975.1 of Popillia japonica. Taxonomy (NCBI): domain Eukaryota; kingdom Metazoa; phylum Arthropoda; class Insecta; order Coleoptera; family Scarabaeidae; genus Popillia; species Popillia japonica. Next base: position 2,819 of record SMLS01067507.1, read on the forward strand.
CTGTGCCCAAAACAAGAAACCTTGTCCTTGCCTTCGCAGTGGCACAGCACATGGATTGGGGTTTCTTCCTCCTCCCTGCAGAATCTGCACAAGGCATCTTCCGCTAGGCCTATGTTGTACATATACCTATTCAGTCTGCAGTGACCTGTCAAGAGACTTACTAACATTTTGACGGTTTTCCTGTCTTTATCTAGTAGGTCTCTAGTGAATTCAGGCTTCTGTTCTTTTAGGAACTCCTTTGCCTGTCTTTGCCCAGGTGATTTTCGCCACCAATCCCTGGACCTATGTGAATCCATTCTTTGATAGATTTTCTAATTTGTGATTTGGTGGTGCCGAAGGATGGGACGGGTCTAACGAATTGCCTCGACGAAGTTTGTCTGGCCAGGTCGTCTGCCGCCTCATTACCCTTCACACCCCCGTGGCTGGGAACCCAGGCCAAAATTAGTTTTCTTTGGGAACCCACCTCGTTTAGGGCACGAACGCAGTCCCAAACGAGTTTGGAGTCAACATTTGCTGAACTAATCGCTTTAAGTGTTGCTTGGCTGTACGATATTATATCAAATACATTTTTTTCTATTTTAATTAAGCTTGAAGAGTGTTAACGAGTAAAAAGTTTCTAAATGATTTAAAAGACCATCACCGAATTGCACCGATCAAACTAAGCCTTAATAGCACTTACAAAGAATATATAGAAGTATATACACATCCTGTTCGAGAAAACAATGGCACATAAGGAACCCATTTCGGGGATTGCCGAAATGGTGACAATATCCTGCGCCCTTGATTCTCAATAAAAAGGATAACGCGTCGGTCATCCAGATCGCTCATTTATTTTCGATTCGGCAGAACAAGCGCTGGCCATCTTTCAACCTGGGATCAACGGAATGGCGTCCGCTTGTCGGTAGGCGTCAATTTCCGCTCAACTTTCAGCCGTTGGACATCAATTTAGATCGCAGGAGGTCGCGTTTATAGATCTGCAAGGTTCGAATACACACAGAAACTGCTAGTTATTGCTTTGATATCACATATGTATGTATGTACATAAAGCAAAGTATTGATCGGAATAAAATTATTGCTTCTATTTAGTACCAATTAGAAATTTTATTTTTTGAACCAGCTTGTTCCATTAAATATGTACGATTCGTTCTCTTAATGGTTTCTAAGCATTCTCCGTCTGGTTTGTTTACATTATCATCCAGAGTCTGTATTTTTTCGGTGCGTCACGTTTTCTTTTGTTAATTACTCGAACTCGTAACTCTTTTACATTTCACTAGTCAACGGTAGCCCTGATTTATGATCACCAAATATGCTTAAACGCATTTAAATTAAGAATAAGAAAGAAAGTTAACGTCCACGTAAAAACAATTATTTCTTCTGCCTCTTATTCTCATCTTTTTTCCCATTCTACATCTTTTTTTTTTCCTTCTATATAAATTCGGGGCGTGTCTCGAAGTTGTGTTTTTCACCTTTCCACGAACTTAGGCTTCACGGGGGGAGGTGGTAGCAGGCGGGATTAGTAATTTTTCTATCGGCTTGCCGAACAACTTTGATATCAATATCGTGAAGGAGCGGCGTGAAAAGGCCAAGGAAACCATATGGACAGAAGAAGGGAACCCTCGTCGTGTCGTGAGTGTGAGGAATTGTTCTCTCTGCTTACAAGAAATTTATGGGCGACGCTTCAAGACAAATGGAAAGATTGTGTTCGAAATTTTTAAAGCCGCATTTTCCATACAATGTGTTCGTTTCCTTCATCTCATATACTTCGCTGCTTCTTCCTTATAAAAATGTTAGAGAAGAAATCTAATATAATCTGCATGTGTTTAAGGAGTGAGTTATAACGGACGGTAGATGTACAATACACGTAATGCCGGGTATGTTGTAAGGTAATAAACTTGATATGTGTGATTTACGAGAATATTTTCGGTAGGATTGTGGATTTTTTTTATAAGAATGTTGAAAATAAATGGAAGCTTTAAAGAAGTATTGTCCGAGCGGGTGGTGGTCCAGAGGGCGTGCATCGTTTCTGTTTCAAAATTGAACTCACATATACAAGAACTACCGTTAGCTTAAACAAGAACATAGCAAAGACACTGAATCAGAACCAATCATGCTTTATCAGAAGAAATAATGATGTAATAGTAACACTAAGAAAGGCAAGGAAGCACATCCTTCTTTGCAAATTAAATTAGAAGCCAGTTACATGGAAGAAGTTAAGTAGTTATGTAGATTATTAGCACACAAGACCCACACATCAAAGCCGCTGCTGTAGACCCAGTCGACTGTTTGATGACCATATCTGAAAATGTTTTAAATCAACACATTCTTTGCCTTCTTCTTCTGTTTGCTTCTGTTTTGATGCTTTTATTTTGATGTTTCACAATTTTGTGGCTTTTACGGCACTGATTAGTCTAGTTCGGAGTTCAGGTATAGGTTCAGAGTATAGATAAACTTTGATGATGAATTTTTCATCGTTTGTAAGATGTCAGAAAATCTAAAAAGGACGACAGAAATTATTTCGCCAATTATTGTAAATAGTCCAGACAAAAAATTTGATATTGATTGGTGGTAAATTGGGTTAAACCTATGGGATTCAAACTTTTTGTGTTTGTGTATCTGAGATAAAATTTAGGAGTCATAATTGATGTTTTTCCTAAACGACTCTGGTCAGTATATAAGCTTATAAAGCTAATAGAAAATGAAAGTTTTAAAATTGGATTCTTGTATGGATTAATTTTCCTGAACACCTATTCATATATGTATAATAATAGGACAGAATACTGAAGAGAAAAGCGTTCGAGCAATGTCTCTATTGTCGAATTCTACTGCCTTATTTGGCCAATAGACCACCACATCTAACGATAAAACTATATATGTTACTAAAAAATATTGACCAACATCTATCATATCTGAAAAGGTGTGAAACATAAGCATTAATAAAATTTACTTCCTCGTTCTGACTTAATTGCCTCTACTTACCTCCAAAGCAGCTGGAATTTTTAACGCCAGCTTGTTTAAAAACTGAATGATTTGAGGGGTAGAACCTGTGCAATTTAAATATTATATTTGCCTGCTTTTTTACTTCCGCATATTACATGTATGACCTCAAAACCTTCAAGATAAATTGGCCAAATAAATCTCATTTCGTACCCTGGATATTCTCTCCGTGTAGATTTTTAGAACAATATGGTTCGTAAAAAAAAAAAATTCTGCGGAAACTTCAACTGGACCAATTTTCTACAAAGTCTCTAAAACTTATACATCACCCCACTGCATTCAACTTAGAATCATACACCTAAGTGGAAGTGGAAAAGTGAAGATTGGAACTCTAAAAAAATTGTTACAATAAATTTCTGTAAACTTTAGAGATAAGATACTAGACAAAGGCTTGTTTTTAGGTTGAAGAATTACAATTTATAAAAAAAACTTGGTGACATATTTGTTGAATTTTGGGTCAAGTGCATTTGGATGAATGGCTTACCCAAATGCTGAATATTAGTGTGAACAGTTTAGCCATAGGTTTAATAAGTCATGTATATGTATATTGGTCGTCATTCTTAAGAGGAGGTCTTCCACTGAATATCTAGAAAAAAGGGGAAAGGATGAATGACCAAACTTTTTTCTAAAAAAATATTTAGAGAAATGTGTGTTAAGAATATCGTCTGTCAGGTTTACAGGATTGATAAAATCCAAATTGGTTTACCTGGAATATATTTTTAAATTATAAAAGTAAGTGTGTTCATTAAAATTTTCCATTTCTTTGGTTGGCCATAGTTTGGCCATAGATTTAATAAAATATAAGACCACTGTTCTGCTCTTGGACAGCAAAATATATTGGTCTCATTGTTAATAGAAGCAGGCCTTCCACTACACATCTTGAAAAAAGTGGAAAGGATGAATGACCAAAGAGGTTCGAAATGTTTTTCGAAAAAAATATTTAGAGAAATGTGTGTGAAGAATATCTTTTGTCAGGTTTTTGGGACTGATAAAATCCAAATTTGCTTACGTTGAATATATTTTCAAATGACTACATTTTCAGTGCTGTGTTCATTAAAATTTTCCATGTTTGGCCATGTCTGGTCATAGATTTTGTAAAATAATAGACCACTGTTCTGCTCTTGGCCAGCAAAACATATTGGTCTCATTGATAAGAGAATAAGTTCTTCCAATAAACGTCTGGAAAAAAGTGGAAAGGATGAATGAGCAAAGAGGTTAAAAATGTTTTTCGAAAAAAGTGGAAAGGATGAATGACTAAACCAATTAAGCATTTAGAAAATGTGTGTGAAGAATATCTTTTGTCAAGTTTTCGGGATTGATAAAATCCATTTTTTTTACTTGGAATATATTTTGAAATGATTACGTTTTCATAAAAATAAGTGTGCTTTGTTCATTAACATTTTCAATTTTTTTGGTTAGCCATGGTTTGGCCATAAATTTACTAAAACATAAAATCACTGTTGTGTTCTTGGCCAGCAAAATATACTTAGGTTAGAAACGTTTTTCGAAAAAAAAAATTAAAAAAACGTTTGTGAAGAATATCTTTTGTCAGGTTCTCGGCATTGATGTAATCTAAATATGTTTGGCTCAATGTCCAGATCTTGTTTCAATGACGTTTGATGGCTACAATGTCATCCAGTTACCTTGAATATATTTTCAAGTGAGTACATTTTCATACAAATAAGTGTGCTGTGTTCATTAAAATTTTCCATTTCCTTGGCTGGGCATACTGTTCTGCTCTTGGCCAGCAAAATATATTTGTCGCATTGTTAAGAGAAGAAGGTCTTCCACTAAACGTCTGAAATAAAGTGAAAAGGATGAATGACCAAACCAATTAAACATTTAGAAAATGTGTGTGAAGAATATTAGTTTTTCGGGATTGATAAAATCCATATGTTTTACTTGGAATATATTTTAAAATGATTACGTTTTCATAAAAATAAGTGTGCAAAATATAGTGGCCTCATTGTTAAGAGAAGAAGGTCTTTCCACTAAATATCTGGAAAAAAAGTAGAAAGAATGAATGACTAAAGAGGTTCGAAACGTTTCTCGAAAAAACAATGTGTGAAGAATATCTTTTATCTGGTTTTTGGGATTGATAACATCCAAATTTGCTTACGTTGAATATATTTTCAAATGAGTACATTTTCATAAAAGTAAGTATGCTATGTTCATTAAAATTTTCCATTTCTTTGGCTGGGCACAGTTTGGTCATAGATTTAATAAAATAATAGACCACTGTTCTGCTCTTGACCAGCAAAATATATTAGTCTCATTGTTAAGAGAAGAAGTTCTTCCACTAAATATCTGGAAAAAAGTGGAAAGGATGAATGACTAAAGACGTTCGAAACTTTACTCAAAAAAAAATGTGTGAAGAATATCTTTTGTCAGGTTTTTGGGATTGCTTACGTTGAATATATTTTCAAATGAGTACATTTTCATAAAAGTAAGTGTGATATGTTCACTAAAATTTTCCATTTCTTTGGCTGGGCACAGTTTGGTCATCGATTTAATAAAATATAAGACCACTGTTCCTGCTCTTGGCCAGCATTGGTCTCATTTTTAAGAGAAGAGAGTCTTCTACTTAACGTATGAAAGAAAGTGGAAAGGATGAATGACCAAGCAGGTTTGAAACGTTTTTCGAAAGAGTTTGACAGTTCAAGCTGTGATTATCTGGAATGATGCCCAACGATGTGATGTTAACTAGAAAATGAAATATCATAAGCTAGATGACCTTACAAGGTGTCCAATCTTCTCTAGAGCTTTCTAGAAATTGCAATTTAAAACATCTTCCTTTGCTAATCTAAATATTTATCTGCAATTTCATTTAAAATTAAAGTAATTAGGTCAACGTATAAATAAACTTCTAAAAGAATTCCTCGTTTGTCTCGTGGTGCCAAAACACTTGCTATGGTCAACTGTTTCCGTTATTAATCAAAGTGACAGCAACGCGTAAGTTCATCAAGATAAATAGCGGCGATATAATGTAAAAAAAGATCGTATCATCCCAAGTCGAAGCAGCATCTTACATATACACATATTTTTTTATATCTGCATGTATGCGTGCGTGAAAAATACACCCATCTAACACGACCATCACGGCATCGCAACACCACCTTGCATCTCTCCGTCCGAACAGCAGCGCCCTCTTTTTCGCCGTTACAACGTCGTTCACCCCCTGGTATACAACGTCTGCATGTTTCTCAATAATTCATCTCGGGGTGAGATTACTACTATTTCTATTCTGGTGCTCTTCTTCGCTGCAGCTAAGCGCACACAGCGTCTATCTACGAAGACAATAAGGAAAATAAAGGAAAAAAAGAGTGGAAAAGGAGAGAGGGTAGGTGGTGGATAAGCGAGGGAAGGAGGAAGCAGAAAAAGAGAAATAGTCGAAGAAGAAGAAGACGAAGAAGAAGAACGGACGGCCGGTGAGTTATTGTGTGTAAGATAAACGGGTCCGCTCCGGCTCGAAATGAAGTCTGGCGGGAAATTTATGCCCAGCCTGGCTGCAATATCTCTAGGAGAACAGAATTGGACTAGCTCCGAAAGGAAAATAGGCTACTGCGAGCGACGCATTTTAGATTAGCTTTTTATTGGGGGGCGACACATACGAATTCCTGTGCTATAGTGCGACGTAGTCGTCGACTTATACGAGGAAAGGCATCGGCACAGCGTCCCCTTTCTCCACTACCACTAAAGGTCTTATCGCTAATATATATATTCGTTTTCCTACTAGACGGATCTTCGATTTCATTAGCGCGGATAGATTAATGGCAGGGCTGTGTGTCCGTATACTAACTTTCTAGTGGATGGCATGCCACCGGTTAATGGATGAGTAGCAAAACGTCAATACAAGCTCAGTTACTTATTTAAGATTCTGCAGCGAATGTATTGCTGAAATTTACATTATTGGATAATAAAATGCTGAAAAGCCTCGAGGAGAGTGCAAAAGAATGATGAGAATTAATAAGTGCATCAGAATTGATAAAAGGCGGTGGTACTGTAATAACTCGCTGGGGCAGCAAGCAAATTAGAAAGATCTGATTTTTTCTAAACAATCTGTTACAATAACCTTAGACGAATGCTTGCAATGTATTGATAATAAAGCCTGACAAACTTTGACCTTGAAGTGGAAGTTTTTGTAAATACGGGAGGCGTGAAAGATTAAGAATTGCACTTCTAAAGTAGTCACTTTAGGCCTTTAATAAGGTGGTCAGCATGCTTGACCAAATGATGACTTGTTACAAGGAAGTAGACTGAACTCTATAAGTAGAGCAATTTACTTGATACTGCAAACAACTTGCCTGGCTTTGAAATGTTTTGGACCTGGTTTCAGATATTGGTTTATCCAGTTTGGGCCTGGTTTTGACCAACTTTAGACTAGATTTTTGAACTAGATTATCTGTTTGAACTGACTAAAACGGCCCAACCCAAGTTGGAAATTGGCCAGAACCCAGTAAGTTGATTCCAATAATATCAGGCAACATATTTCCAATAACAAGTAAGGAGTCTCTTTAAAAAGCTTGGCACGGTTGCATAGAATGAATGACTGAGTTACCACCCATGTTGCCCATCTTATACAGCGTGTTTACGTCGAATTACTGGCAATTTATATTGACATAACCTCCCTTTTTGTATTTGCAAGAATTTCACTCAATTCCCCAGTAAAATATTTCACTTATCAAACGATTCTAGCAATGATTGTTTATTCAAAATTCTTTGGGTTACATACTGTACATAAGAAAGTTAAAAGGAATGAGTGGTCATCAACAGATTGGTTTTTATTGAGGATAACATGTGTCATACCTTGTGTGGGGTGACAGTTGGGTGTCTACAATTTAGTCACACTACTACACCACCGGTTTAGTCATACATCAGTAAGTACTTTTGCACCCTTGGGCAAATTGGCAGAATTAGCAGTCTTTGTATTGTCAGACGTCACAACGTAGTAAGCTTTTAAAGTTTTGGGAGAAGCAAGAAGTCAATAAGCAACTATTGATTACTGCATAAGCTTTTCGTAATAATAATAATAATAATAATAATAATACATATATATATATAAACCAATCAAATTTCGTGATCTGAATTCTGAAAAACACCTTTGGAGCAAAAAATACTGATACCATCACGAAAAATTTTAGAGGCTGGTGATGATTCTGTCCAAGCAGTTGCTTTCATAACGGAAGAAACTTTCAAAACTTAGAGCTATTACCTCATTGTCTTGCATTTGTAAATATCATGAAAATAGTTTTTACTTGAATTAGTTATACTCATACTTCTTCCATCTTCTCGAGCAGGCTGCACACTTCTGTTAGGTGAACCATGCCAAGTTTACCAAATATTCGTCATTTTCCAAACTCATTAGAATCACCAGTCTTTGTTTAAGATTAGTTAATAATATCAGAGTTCGATTAAGCCATAACTCTGACAAAATGTGTAGCGGCGTACTGTCTACTGATGAGATCAGGTCAGCACGTTGTCGTCTAATACAAATCGTGCAAACAGAGCAATTCAATCAAGAACCTCGGGATTTGACAAGCCTTGCTGTGGTTAATCAAAAAATCAAATTGCTCTCTCTCAATCCATTCATTGACGATCAGGGTTTAATTAGAGTAGGTGGCCGTTTAAAACATGCAAAACTATGTTACTCACAGAAACATCCCATTGTCTTACCTGCACAGCACGCGTTGACCACACTGATAATTGAGTACTACTACAAACAGCAACTTCATACGGGAGTACAAGGAAGATCATCGAGCATCGAGCATCGAGAGTATTTAAGTCAACTTCAGGAGCGAAAAAATGAAACAACACAACCGCAAACGTGATACTTCCTGGACAGTTAGTTATCATCAAGGAAGACAACCTTCCTCATTTTCGATGGCTCACTGGCCGAATTGAAAAAGTCCATCCTGGATCCGACGGCATTATTCGAACAGCTACAGTGCGTGTAAAGGATGATCTTCTGAAAAGACCTGTAACTAAATTATGTGTTCTTCCAATTAATTAATTATTAGTGTGTAGAGTAACTTCAAAGTCAAGCCTTTCAAAGGGGCCGGTATGTTTGGTAAACCAAAATCTGATTTTTTTTTCAAGTAGAGGAATTTACCAAATCGCCAACACCAACCATGCCATCGACCTACAGTCTCCATGTTTTTATGTGGAGAACATGCTGGCAAATAGACACTAGCCTTTATTAGTTACCAAACCTTGCTGCAAATGTGGTAGACAGGATTGTGCTCTTCACTCACCAAAAGATTATGAGATTTGTGGACAAAATCATGAAAAATAGAAGTGAAATTTCTCCTGTCACAGTACTATGTGTGTATTTGAATGTGAAGAATATTCTTATACTTTCAACACTTCTCCTCAGAATAAACTTGAGGCTACAACGCTCCACAATGTTGCCAAATGTGATGCTAACATTGTATGTAAATAAGATGAAAATAGTAGTCTGTTAGAATATTGTAATCATTAACCTTTCAATGTTTAGTAGAATTTAGAATATAACAGGTCATAGTCTATTAGAACCGTCATATTTCAACCAAATGGAGATTTTCAATTTTGCTCCAAACTTAGGTTATCAATTTCATTGAGGGATTGCTCCATAGCTTAAAAGATTATTAAACTTTATCAGTTTCATCTATTTACCTGAAGTTTGAAGGAAAACGACGAACAACGAACAATGATAAAATAAATAAAACAATTTAGTACTACTAAAAATTGCTGCGCCACTGTGTTTTCTTTACCTTTTATTACATGACTTCCTCCGACAATATTTAATTAAATTATACCCCATTTACATTCTTATTTTCTGTCGCATCAGGATTATCTAGAGGATATGCAAGGAGACAGTCAGCCGCACGTAATCTCATCGTACTATTCACTCACTCTAGCAATC
>SMLS01067508.1:0-17838 GCA_004785975.1 Popillia japonica
GCTTCCTTAAATGTTTTTGTGTATTCTACCCTCTGACAACGTTTTTGACGACAACCTCATTCAGTGCAAAATCTACTTCATTAACGTGGCCTATGGTCATACGTATTCAATACTCGTTTGAGCTTTTATTGGATTTAGGCGCAAGCCATTTTCCTTCCAAGTTGGAGTTCAACTGCGTCACAATCCTTGTCTGATGCTGGTATGGCGAGATCATCAGCGTATTATTGTATTGTATTGTACAAGAAGGGTCGTGCAGGCTCCATAACCTCACCTCACTGTGACCTATTGATCTATTGTGAATACCGCATTCCTTTAATACCCTTCTAATCCGATGTTCTTAACGAATCCCAGGATTAGTTTGAGTGCCAAGGCCTTAATCTGATCAGGCGTTACAGTCGCCTGTCCTAGATGCTGAAACCTTCGCCTGTCCAGTGCCTTGCGCTCGCAAACTATGTGCTCGGCTGTTTCAGATCTCAGTTCGCAAAAGCGACACGTGTCTTGATCAGCTTTACCCATCTTTCTGAGGTGGTATTTTAGAGGGCAATGGGCAGTAAGTAGGCCAGTGAGGGATCTTAAGTCTGATTTTCTTAGATCAAGAAGTTTTTTATTACTATTTGGGGAGCAGTTGATGAATTTCTTCGCCTGTGTTTGTCCGGGTGTTTTCCTCCAGAGGGACGCCATTTCTTTTGCTTCCCAATCTTTAAGTTCCTTCTTGAGCTAGTGTTTTGATACGCCAGAGAAGGGTTCGGGTCCAATGAAGTGCATGTTTACGGCTTACCTTGCAAGTTCGTCGGCCATGTCATTTGCTTTGGTATTCGTGTGCCCTGGAACCCACATTAGGGAAACCCTGTTGTTTGTGGCCATTTGCGTCACATTCATCCGACAATCCCAGACCAACTTAGACTCAAGCCTGTGAGTGGCTAGAGTTTTCAGAACGGCCTGGCTATCGGTGCATATATAGATGTTGGCATTATTCAGGCCTTTCTCTAGGTTTTCTCGGATGCAAAGATCTATAGCATGTATTTCCGCTTGAAAGATTGTTGGAGATGCTGCTAGGACTCTAGAGAGGTTGGTCCTTGGTCCATGAACGCCAACCCCTACCCCGTTGCTAGTTTTGGATCCGTCTGTGTACCAGACACTGGCTCCATTTTCAAAGTTGGGTCCACCAGAGCTCCATTCCTCGCGGCTCGGAAATAGCACCCTAAATGGTCGCTCGTGATGCAATTTGATAGTCATGCTGTCCGTTGGTTTAGTTAAGAATGGAATCTCTTCTCGGAGGTCATCTAGAATCCTCAAGTGTCCGGTTAAGCCACCATCTTTAAATTGATGTGATATACTCAGCCGGCGGGCACTGAGAACTGCAGTTCTCTTAATTACCAGGTGCAAGGGTGCTAATCCCAGTAATACCTCCATTGAAGCAGTTAGGCAGGTGCGCATCGCTCCTGTTATTCCCAGACATACTAGTCGCTGCAGTTTCTGCAGCTTACTTTGTGCTGTCTTTTCGTTGGTTCATGGCCACCAAATTAGGCTAGCGTACGTGACCATGGGTCTGACAACCATTTTATATAACCACTATATCAATTTTGGTTTAAGACCCCAAGTTCTTCCGAAAAGTCTCTGGCAAGACCAAAAGGCCATTGTAACCTTTTGGAGAACTTTATGAAGATGCTGATTCCAATTTAGTCTGCAGTCGAGAGTGATCCTTAGATATTTGACTTTACTGAAGTAGTTTAGTTGTGCACCATTCAGGAATACAGTGTCCAGCGAGTATTTTCTTTTATTGGTAAATGGGACAACAACGGTTTTGCTTGGGTTGACAGAAAGTCCTTCTCTGCTGCACCAGTTATTGATGGTGTTAAGGGCCTGTTGGATTAGATCAGTAATAACCTTTTCATGGTTGCCCTCATAATCAGCGTAAATGAGGCTTTAGAAATCTTCATTGCTTGGTTGGCCGTTAGCGTAGACATTAAAGAGTCTTGCGGACAGGAAACTTCTTTGGGGAGAGGCCGATTCTTCTATTAGGAACAAAATAGAAATGCAGTAATGGATCTTTCTTGGAAGCCTCTTTTCTATGTGCCCTATAGGCTAGTAGTCAATCTTTCGTCTACCTCAATTCTATGTTTCATTCTGTTAATAGCGAAGTTGAACTCTTTCCTTCTGACTGGTATTTCCAGGATATATTTATTTCTCTTGAGTAGTCCCTTTGTATTTTTGCGTCTTGATGTTCTTTTGACATTTCTCAATAGGTGTTGAGCAACCTGATTTGGAATAACATTAACGGAGTCCAGTTTTACCACAAGGTCACCATTAAGCTCCTTGATAATATTCCATGATATTTCGTTGCTATACTTTTCTTACCTTGTTTGACCACAGTTTATTGTTTCTTCACTAGATTGGGGAATGGATCACGTTCGTTATTTAGGAGATCTTTAGAATCGTTAGATAAACTCGCTTCAAACTAAGTTTTGCATCCTTTCAGGATGGTTTCTCTAAAGATTTCTCTAAGTATGTTAGTGAAGTATGAAGTCTCTACCCTAAAAGACCAGAAAATTCTGTCCAGTTTTCTTTTTTAGAATCGAATCTCAAACAAATAATTCAGGTTGTGTAAAACAGATAGCTTGAATTGCAGCAGTTGGTAGGCATTGCGATTGGGTTTTATAACTTGTTCACATCAAGTGACTGGCCCTGCAGTGTGGTTGTGTATCTATTTCTATCGGGTTACCAAATAAGAAGGATGCTGCATCATATCTCTAGAATGGTTTTATAGTATAACCTTTGAGAAAAGCATTATCAATTAAATTGACCACATTTCAACAACTTTTAATTTTCTTTTAGGCCCTCTAGCGGCCGGAGTAATAATAATCGATAAAGAAAAATCCTTTATAAGATCTGTGTTTGTTTGATTTGTTAATAATTTAGGGTACTTCTTCAGCCGTATTCATGAATTCATGTTTCTATTTACCATTTTCGATATAGAAGAGTAACCCAAACAGCGCCCTCTAACATACACGTCACTTATTAAACTGATTCGAATTTTGTAGGCATTATGTAAGCAAAGTAGAACTCTTTTCAATACATAAAACTAAAGTTGCAAAATTTGGGGCAATAGTACTTGAATTATAACAGTTTTTACAAAACAGAATTCTCTCTCTTACAAATATTTTTTTCGAAATCTAAATTACTAATCATTACACACATCGCCATGACATAACCCAAAACTGTCAAAAAAAAACATGGCCGATTCGAATTGAACACATTTTTGACAGCTAATTCTACATATTCATACAATTTTATTTCACGCCTGATGTTGAACTCGACCCGAATATTTCCCATTTTAACTGGCGCACAATACAAACCCAAATTATCAAGCCGTAAATTTAATTAAAATGACATTCAAACGTCAACAGTCGTGAACGATATCTATAATTCCATTTCGACTAAACCTGATTTTCTGCAACAATTTATTCTACAAAACAAAGCGATAGCTTTCCGAAATGCTACGATTCCAGTCTTTTTCTTTGTTTCGCGCTTTAATCTACCATAATGCCATCTCGCTCGCTCCATCTTACTCCATTTTAAACGCAATAGTAGCAAATCAAATTCTAATTAATTTCTGGTCCTAATTAGAAAACGGATCGTCCAGGCTGGGTTAGATGGAGTGTGGGGAGGGAATTGGGGAAAGACGGTTTTTGGCCAAAGATGCTGTTGTCGGATGATAAGATGAAAGGTCAAAGTTTGTACGGAATCGCCGAACTAAGTGAAATTGTAATGTAATTTCTACTTTGATTAAGATTATTATTATGTGCAGTCTACCGTGGGGGAAATTAACTTTTGATTGGCTATTTACTTAGGTATGTAGTTGTAATCGACGTATGTATGTAGGTAGCTGACCAACGTGTTTGCTTCGTAATAGACGGAAAATTATTGGCTATACGATGGACAGGAAATTATGGTGGAATTGGTTTTCGAAACGGATTTAATTGGGGGATTTTGCAAAATTACACAATTTTTAAGAGGTTGGTGTTCCTCATTCCTATATATATTCTTATGCCATGAATACTTGTTTTTATCTATTAAAGGGCCCTCCTTTGTTATGGTAATCCTTAACCAAGCCTTAACCGTTCCTAAAGTTACAAATGACTTCTCCATAAAATATGTTATTGATTAGATCTGGATCAGAATTAGCATATTGGAGGAAAATTTGCTGCCCAAATATGAAATGTAACTTTATCTGTCGTCCCAGAATGCAGGGTGCGTCTAAGCGATCTTTTGTTCAATCGACAGCGGAGGGAGTTGGAGGGTGTTTAGTAGTTTTTGTATCCATTGCAACGACTGGGGACACATTACATGAGGTGGGATCCTTGTTGGGGGATGCATTCGCTACTATTACTACTATTATTATTATTTTATTTTTATTTTTTTAAGGACGTAGGCCGACCGCAGTCGGCACAAGTGGATCTTTTGAACCGCCCTACTCATGTCATTCTTGGAACTGTCTGGACGGACATAGCATCAAGAGTGACGGGCTGTCTTTTCTGCGTAAAGTTGCTCCCCCTACATCTCCCGTCCCTTAGATTAACTAAGGATTAGGAGTTCGGGTGTCTTTTGCTCTGTTCACTTTCTTTTCCACTCAGCGTCCTTGTTCCCGTGCCACTGTCCTCTGTCTCTCTCTCTCCTCCTCTTCTTTCCGTTTCATAATTGTCTTTAACATATTATGTATGGTGTCGAAGACTGTGTTCTACTGTGTCTACCTCTTGACAGTATACGCATTCTTCGACAGTATCCTTTCCAAATCTGGTGGCGTAGGACCTAAAGACGCCGTGCCCTGTGAGGACCTGGACCAGATAGTAGTCTAGTCTGCGGTGTGCGCACATTACCCACGCTTTAATGTCCTTTATCAGGTGCTTCGTCCATTGCGCTTTCACACTTTCTGAGTTCCACCGGGTTTGCCACGCCTCCAGTGACTGTTGTCTGGCCTCTTCTCTAAGTCGTTTATCGGCCCCATCCTGCAAGTAAAGGGCGGCTCTTTCTTGGACCATGAGGTCTATAGGTAAAATATCGGTGATCGTCTGTAGTGCACTCGCTGATACCGTCCTGAAGGCTGAGGCCACACGCAGTAGCACATTCCGCGAGGTCCTTATAAGCAGTTGTTTGTGCTTATTTATGGCTAGTGCTTCTACCCACACTGGCGCTCCATATAGGACAATACTATGTAGTGTGCTGCATAAAACAGCTCTTTTCCCGCTACTAGGCCCCCCTATGTTCGGCATTAGTTTTGTAATTTTCGCTAAGGTGTTTTCAGCACGCGTTCTCACCATCTCAATATGCTGTGCGAAGGTCCCCCTGTCGTTGATAACAATGCCCAAGTACCTTATTGCTTTCTTCGGTGTTATCCTTACTCCATCCAGATCAAAAGACACATGTTCCCTGATCCTTCCACCCCTTACAAGGACCGTTATTATTATTATTATTATTATTATTATTATTGTTATTATTAATAATATTATTATCAGTATTACTACTATTTAATTTTGTTATGCTATTATCATTGCCTATATTGTTTGCATACCTTGGTATTGTTGTTCGGGAGTTTTGGCATTATGGTGCAGTGGTGCATGTTTTGGATGAATTGTAGTTTTAGGCAAATTCTATGGTAGAAACTTACTATATCCAGGGTTAATTTGAAAGCAGACATCGTCTGGAATTTGCCCTGTGGTTACTGGTGCATTTTCTTTATTTATTGTTATTTTTATTATCTTTGCAATCTTGGCAATAAAAACTATATTATTATTATTATTATCTGTGTGTTGTCAATATTTTGTAGGCTATGTTTAAAAGTGAGATGCCTCTGTAGTTGCAGCATTCACTTTTATCCCCTTTTTTATGTATAGTGGACATATCACTGTTTGCTTCCATTCTGATGGTATTCGTTCCCTTTTTCCATATTACTTCAATTAATTTATGAGTACGTTCTGCTAAAGCTTGTCCTCCGTATTTAAATAATTCGGCCGTTAATGCAGCAGTTCCCGGGCTTTTATTGCTTTTCAATTTGTTTATTATCTCTGAGATCTGTTCTTTAGTTAGTGGTGGTTCATCTTCACTTTCTCGTTGACTCATTTGCACGTTGATCTTGTCTACGTTATTTTCTACTTCATTTTCGTCATTGAATAACTCGTAGAAGTATTCCTTCCATCTATCGAGACTCTCCTCCTCTAGTGCTATAATCTCTACACTTTTATCCTGTTTTAGTTTGGTCTCCTTTCCGTTCGTTTTTAACGCCTTTGTACAAATTTCTGATTTGGTTATTTTTATAATTGTCTTCCATTTATCCCAGCCTTTTTGCATTATACTTTCTTTCTTGTCTCTTAGTAGGTTTTTTTGTTTTCTTTCTTTGTTTTTCATACTTAATTTTTGCATTTTCTTTTTGCATCTTCAATCTTAGTTTTCTCCTAGCTTCTATTTCATTCTTACACTCTTCGTCAAAGCATGTTTTGTTTTCTTCTTTCCTCTTTGACACATGTTTTAGCAGCCCTCTCAATGATCGTTTTAAACTCTGTCCATTTTTCTTCATGTCTCCCTTTTCCAAACTACTTCCCATCTCTCTTGTAATAATTTCTTCGTATTTTTATTGCTCTTCCCAGCTTCCTAGTCTAATTGAATCGTTTATTTTTGAAAGGGCATAAGTCATATTTTACGGTTTTGAGAAAATGAAAAAAAAACGAATACCTTCATTAGACCTATTTTGTTATTCTGCTGGATATGTATAGTGGACAAGATTATAATATTGGTGATACGTGCAATTTAATTTTTTAAGCTTGTAGTTTCTTAAAAATAAATTTTGAAAGTAACTGACTTAAGCCGTTTCTGAAATTAACGTTCGATAAAACATTAATTTAAATTTATTATTTTATTTTCAAAAATTCTGTCCCTTGTCTTCCAGTTGTTTATTATATTTTGATAAAACGGATGGTAAATCTCCAGTACCCACTGAATTAAGTCGCGTAAATGTTGCACTTTTGTTTCTAAACTAGATACTTGCCAATCAACATACGCTGCATTCTTTGGCATTTGTATTGCGTTACCATCTTTTTTAGGTAAAGAAAGTTTAAAATGTTCAAAGGTAAAGCTATTAATAAATTCGCTGCTTGTCACAGCCCAGAGTTGTTATTTGGTATTTAATGTGAGCGATTTTTGAAATGGCAAAACAAGATTTGTCTTTTCTAGGTAATTTTTTTTCTCACTTTTAGCGGACAGACACGTCTTTTTATACAATTTTTGCTACCATTGCTTAAAATTCAAAATATCATTGGTTTCGATATCTTTTACAGTGAACAAGTTCTTTGCATTGGATTTAATAATAATTTCAGAGTATTCATGTAGATTAAAAATTCTATCATACTTTTTTAGAGACCTTTTTAAAACCCTGAATATTCTGTCGCAGGACAGGAAGGAGTGGCCACGTACAGGGAAGAAATGTTCAAATTTTCCGCTGTCAACAAGCGCTAATAATAGGCGTACCATAGGGTGGTGTTTATTTTGCCCTGGGCAATTGTGACAAAATATTTTTAGTTTTTTAATAGGGGAGTCCACGTACGTATCTAAAAAATCTAATAAAAAAAGTACAAACTTCATTGGGGCCTGACCTTCATGGTACATATATGTAAAAGTATGATCTGTTATTTTTCATATTATGAATACAAAATACGTTGATAGTGAGTTGAGTTTTATAAAACACGTCCTGGATAGGGATGTGGGGTAAATGCAAATTTTGCATATAATCGAAGGTTAGGGCCAGACTGAATTAGGCCATCTTGAATTTTACATTTTTCTGAAGCGTCCTTTAAAGCAGTATAAATTTTTTCCCCTCTGTCTTTTATGAATTAACAGTTCAGCAGTTGCTGCTTTTTTTGTTGCATTACCTAATGTTGGACTTTTGATCTTTAATAAATAATTCTTCACATTAATACATAATTCAAATTCCAATTCTACAACTGTTACTACAGAAAGGAACTAAGTCAAATGACTTATGCCCATTCAGCACTAAACCAGTTTTTTATATTGCTTTTTTCTATGGAACAAGTATGCTGACTTACTCCTTTTCTGCATCTAAAGCTTGGTTCAAATATTATTTCATTATGTCTGACTGGGAACCGTCAAAATATGACTTATGCCCTTTCAAAAATAAACGATTAAATTGATCTTTCGACCTTTCTCGTCATTCCGCTGTGGTTTCTAATAATGGTCTGGTATAATTTGCGTTATTCTTGCACCTATGTACCATAAAATGATCAGTATCTTCAGCTGGAACTCTGTATGTTCTTACTCTTTGTATTGCCTTTTCTTCTGGTCTCTCAAGTGAGAACTTATGCGGTTTGAGAAAATAGTCCAATACTGAGCTGAAAGGTTATGAAAGTTTTCCAGACACGAAAAAGTAAGTCTTTTTGATGCATTAATATATTTGTAGCGTGAAAAAGAATAACTACGTCATTAGGATGCATCAAGAAGACGTCGATAGAAAACTAGATTCCGGCAGCCGAATGGGTATTTCCTGGCAGCTCCAAAATTGCAGAGCTATAACGTAGACAACTACGCTGCCAGTTGTACTACTAATGCACTGTATCGATTTCTCAAAAGCCACCACCAATATGTTTAAGGCCAAAGTTCAAGCGCATTTGTATTGTACACATTTATGTATAACCTGCATAGAGATGAGTGAGAATCCGTCCGAGAAAAATCGGGGAATAATTACTACTTCATCCTCTTAAATCTTGCACTGTATATGTGTTTGATTCGATGAACTGAATTGGCGGTGTTAAATTGGATTACTTAGAACTTGTACTATATTACACATGATTACACGAAACTTGCTCCTGTATCTAAACACAGAGATAGTTCACTTCATTAATTTGTTTAGTTCGTTTCTGGTTAACTTAGCGCTAACTGAACTACACAACTGAATTATACATCTGACTTAATGCGAACTTCCCAGACATAAATTGAAATGTCGATTTTAGTTTCAACAAAATTAATATAATCAAAGAAGAAGAATTTCTCGAGTTATTAGCATAATATTAATTGAAAACCTCAACCTTCAAAGAGGTTGAATTTAAATAGCTGCCAACCCTATTTGTTCCGTTCCCTTCAAAAGAATCTCATTCATTTTAATCGTTCTTTTCCCTCTCTTATTATATCGTACCGTTCAATAAGTTTCACTCTTTTGTTTATATTCTAATTCCCCTCTTCTCTTGATTGCTTTCAGTTTCTATCGGCAGTCATGCTGAAAGATTACGAAACTGCACTCAAATATTGTAAACTGAGTAAGTATAGAACTAAATTAAATAATAACGAAACGTTTATTTTGTAATTTATGTCACTTTATTGTTATCGGTTTGCACGCAACTGTAGTTCATTCAAACCTACTGGATTCCAGTTGTGCGTGATAGCGGTGACGTATTCCGCCAACTCAAATGGGACCGGGGAATTACAGTGTTGCTAAATTCGCGCAAGTTTCATATGAACAACAAGCGTACTATATTACAATAGCGTGCAAACCGGTGCTTGTAGGAAATTGGCGATTAATGGTATTATTATGTTCTAGTATTGCAATATGAACCAAATAACATCACGGCCAAAGATTTTTATCCGTTGATCCTGGAAAAAGTAAAACAAAGTAAGTATACAATTATCCATTTTTTTACTGGAAATTGTAATAGTAATTTATCCTATTTAATGTAGAAGAAATTGTGCTTTAATTGTATTTTTGCCACCACCCCCTTGCCTGAAAAGTTTTTCAAAGAATCGGAAGTCCCCAAACCATAACACCATTATATTTACCAAACTGGTGATTATCTTTCAGACTAGTGATAATCTACTTTCTCAAGGTGCTGAATTAGGGTAAACAAAAAATTATGATGTAAAAGGGAGAATCAACCTTCACTAATAGCTTTATCAAAAACTATTTGCTTCTCCTGAATGTGGCATTCAGAGGAAGCCAACGAGTATCAGTGGCGTACCTAGTCTACTAACAATAAGTTTTGGTTTGATTTGTAGCATACTTCTGTAAATTGGGTGGACATGTTAACGAATTTTGAGGTTAAATTATAATTATATACGAATAATGGACGCATTCAGCAGATACAAACAGGTACAGTTGGGTTGGTAGAATTTGGACAAGATTGGTCAAAATTTAAACTAGACATCTACTACTACCACCAACCTATTGCTAACAATGCTTGCTTCTAATGAATAGAGTCATACATTAGATCTAATTGTAATATAACCCCAAAACATAAATTCTTACCAACATTTGTCTAGGTACAGTCTAAGTCAAGTAAGGGATGCGTAATTTAAAATCTGTTGGGAAAGATATTAATGACATTTACACTACTTACTGTCATTTCTGTCAACAATTCGACTTGACATAATCTGTCAAATAAAATGACAGCAAACTAAAACAACCACGTGGCAGCAATAATTTATTCAGTGTAGATTGGAGTTGAAATTTCTACCAATAATTAATTTGAATGCTAGCAATGAATCAGTTACCTGTTTGCTTCTGCTGAATAAAGATTTGAACAATTTATGCTAGATTCAGAAGAACAGAAACATATTTATATGAAGCTCTAAATCCACCATCAATCATCAATGCTTGTTTGTTAATCCTTTCTTTATAGCTAAATCAGTTTGAAAAACATCAGCTATTGCCAACCGTATAACTCGAAATCTTACTATTGCTCCTGTGGCTCCTCCAATTCAATTTACATGCTTGATGATTTCAGTGCTTTATATAAGTACAACATTTCTTGTTAATACCACATTCTATCAGCACTAGTAATAAACAAAACATCTGCTTCTGTCAGATTAGTTCCTGTCGCTTCTTTAGGGACAGTTAGCGGGAGCAATTTTAAATGTAAGGGGTTGGCAGAATAAATTTTCCGTTAAATAAACTGAGTAGCTCTTAGTACCTAGTGAACAAGAAGATATATCTAGAATAGAAAGGCAACATTCTGAACACATCCCAATGATAATATTTCTTACTGGCTCAAAGCAAGACCAAATCATACCATCCAACATTTTGTTTTTGCTGTCAATTGTCAAATATCTTCACATTGTTGCCAATAATATTTATTCATTTATGTACATTCACATTTTGTAACAAGTTAGGTCATTTTTTAATTTTTTTTTGGAGTTGGTTCTACTTTTCTTTTAGGCCCTCTCCATTGACAGAAAGGAAGCTCTGTCAAAAGTGCCTTCAATGTCCAAAAAGACATCCAGCTCAATTTATTTTTATTCCTGGTATAAGCTTTCCTATTTGAGAAACATATTGGTTCTAGTGTAGAGGCAGTCAAGCCACTCGATTAATGATCTTTCCTAAGGTGTTGATACGACCAAACGACCCAAATTACAAAATGACTATTCTGGCTCCACTGTGTCTATTTGACGTATAGCTTATAGCTAATTTTGATCTACCTACGAGATCTCTCTCAGTTTTGTTCAATCAGAACTTGCTCCTAAGTCATGCAAGCTCCATATTACCTTGCATTAATCTGGCCAACTGCTTAATTCAGCTGATTACATTAAACTTCAAATTGTTCCAGCAAAATAGGGACTTAGGTAAACCTGCAGAATCCAGCTCCCATTTAAACTGACATTTACACATGAACATAACCAATCAAATGTCGACAATATACGAGTAACGTTGCCAAATGCACTATTAATATAAAGAATGGTGATTTAGAGCGATTTTTAAGTTAATTAAACAACATATTCAATTAAATTAATTTATTCTGTAAATACCATGCCTATCAACAAAAAAAGTAGAAAAACATGGTTAACATGGTACAAATTCAATATCATATGACAACTACAAAAATAGAATTTGACATTTGATGCATTTGACAACGCTGCAGTTACTTTACTATATTCGTAGCGGGAAATTTAAATGGGAGCTGGATTCTGCAGGTTTACCGGGACTTAGTTCGTGTCTCTTACAAAATAGGCACCTAATGAGCATTCCAACCTTAGTATTCACTATTGTCTCTTATGGGATATATACATCTCTTTCTATCTTAAGCAATTTGTAATAAATTGTCTTTTTTTATTTCAAAGCAATGGTGCCAGATCAATTAATGTGTTTGCAGTTGGCGGTGGTGGTCTAACTCCAGCACATAGTGCAAATATATCTGACAAATGTCAAAATCATGTCAAAATCATTTCGAAAACCGATGTGACAGAATTGTCATCTGATTCCGTTTCACGCGAAGTATCCATTCCCAAATGATTTGTAAAACGGTCGCCTCTATCATTATCTGGAGGAATGAACGTAGGGGGGGTAAACGTCTCCCCGATTTGCGTAACATAATAAGCCACTCAGCAGCATAAACATTGTTAATTAAATTCGTAAATTAATAAACTAAATTACACCACAATCAATACGTAACTAACCTCATTTCAAACGTCGTGCACACTTGACAGCTTCCGCTTTTATAAAATTCTAACCAAAAAGTATTTCAAATATCTTGTCATTCATCAATCGCTGCCAACCTAAATTAGTCGTGGCAACAATGTCATCGGTTTCCATAAGGCTCGTACTGAATACTAAGGTTGGAATGCTCTATAGTCGTTTTGATTTCTTGAAGCCACTAAAACTTTATTACATTCTGTAATATGTAGAATGCGAAAAATGCTGTCAAAACTTCTGAATTACAATCTAAGTCTTGGATGGGCATCTTTGACATCTGTCAAAAACATTTCTGGATGAAACCAAATATTGTGGGGAACTTGAGACTAATCAAATAGGGTTGGTGTTCATATATTATTCTTCTGATAGGTGTTGAGACGCCTAGATCATCATACACATTATTCTAGACGATTTAGATGTCATTAGTCCAAATGATCTTGATTTCAAAGGATGTATTACTGATTAATGACATATTTTATTATATTCAAAGTGAAAACTGACGAAGAAAACAGTAACGAGAGCGAGGAAGAAGACAACGAAGAGAATACGAGCAGTTCGAGCAATTCGCCCAGCGAAAACACAACATCGGAGGAGAGCAGCGAAGAACAAGAGGTATCTGTACCCATTATGTATCCCATAACAGATGTAATAAACTTTGTTTTTGCCATCCAACTTCCTCGTTATCGGAACTAATTTTTCCGCTCGTATATCAAACCGTCCTGTTTCCAGGAAGAGGAGGAGGGCGTCGAAAACGAACAAGTCGGGGGAGATAAACATTCGAAGGGGTCGTCGGACGGTGACGGCACGACCGGAAGTTATTCCAGTCTAGAGGACGACGAGGTGGAAATAGATCAACTGACTGCCTTGGCTGCCAAGTATCAAATCGATAACATGGACCTAGGGAATGGAAATAAGATCTGTAAGAGATAAGGTGTTTATTCCTGTATATGTTTCCATTTCGTACGTTTTTGCAGACAGCACAGCTATTAAACCTACGCATATGATGGAACCCAAGATGGCTGCCATCACTACGAACGCCACATTGGAGAATCAATTGCCTTTCGGCACCAGCTCAGATTCAGAGTCGCCTACAGAACCAGTCAGTCAGCAGACGATTGCAATGCTTCGCGCAAAAGTTGTGCCAAACAAAATCTAAATCCAAAATTTAAAAAAAATGAGTAAAATATACGTCAAGTGTGTAAATAGTATTATTAGGTGATTATTGTATTATTTTACGTCAAATCGTACGGTATATAGACTCAGTTGTTTGTAATGTTGTAAATTATATATGGATACAGATTTTATTCCTCATTCCTTGATATACACCCGTGTGTAATGGTACTTATTATTATTACTATTAACTATATTTATTAACTATATTTGTATTTAATCTTTTTGGTGTGTGTAAGATATATATCATTATATCTACCGATATTACTTTGGGTTCGCGTCCATAATTTTAAAAACGTTTGATGTGAGCGTTTGTAGCAGATTTCTGGGAATAGTATTTTTTATATTATGCAACTCTTTTTTCCAGGTAGCTGATAGTGGCACTCTTTGACTTGTTTAATAAATATAAAGTCCTTTCACACAATTTTAAAAACTTCAAATTGTATCAGTATAAATTTCTGAGCCTCTGCTTCAAAAACCCTTGACCCATAAGTAAAATTATCATGAAGAATCAATTACATAGTAGTGGTGAAGTTAACTCAAGAGTACTGGGGTTTTGTTTAAGTAATAGTACAGCCACAATAAGAACAATGACATCAATGGAGATCTTGAAGAATTCAGAGCTGATTTTGAAGGCAAGTTAGCTGGTTTTGAAAGCTACTTCTTTGGATGGGGGCTGGTTTTGAAACGACTCTAGCTACACAGCATAAAACTTATAATACTATTTTCACGTAGCAAAAATAGTAGAATTGACTAAGTGTGTATTCATAAACCAACAGCCAAACTATTCATAAGGCGCTTCGCCAACTGTTGTAGCTCAACTAATATCAATAACGCACCTAGATGATCGATTGCTTTCTACAAAGCTGGCTAACTTTTTCGGTGGCAGTAAAAGAGATTGTTTTTCCAAACAATAGGAGTTATTGCCTTAGAATTTGTAGTTTATAATTGGTGATTCTAATAATTGAATGCTTTATTATAATTTTTTTCTGCAGTTTGCGTACCAATAGACTTCATATTTTTGATTCCCTTTTTCTAGCATTCCAGGTAAGGATTGCTGCTACTCCATCTTTTTATTGCTGTGACACACTGTAGTGCTTTAAAGCAGTGCTTTAAAGCAGTGCTTTTTAACCTTTTTCGTCATCCTAACCGAAAATTGAAGCTCCTTTCTGGAGGTGCACCAAAAATTTAAAGGAAACAAATTATTTATAGTGCACGACCACAATAGGAACAGTGACATCAATGGAGATCTTCAAGAATTCAGAGCTGATTCTGAAGGCAGCTTAGCTGCTTTTGAAAGCTACTTTTTTGGCTGGGGGCTGGTTTTGAAACCACTTTAGTTACTCAGCAAAAGACTTATAATACTATTTTCACGTAGCAAAAATAATAGAATTGGCTAAGTGTGTATTCATAAACTAACAGCCAAACTATTCATAAGGCGCTTCGCTAACTGTTGTAGCTCAACTAATATCAATAACGCACCTAGATGATCGATTGCTTTCCACAAAGCTGGCTAACTTTTCCGGTGGCAGTAAAAGAGATTGTTTTTCCAAACAATAGGAGTTATTGCCCTTAAATTTGTAGTTTATAATTGCTGATTCTAATAATTGAATGCTTTATTATTATTATTTTCTGCAGTTTGCGTACCAATAGAGACCTGATATTTTTGATTCACTCTTTCTAGCATTCCAGCTTACGATTGCTTCTACTCCGTCTTTTTATTGCTGGGACACTCTGTAGTGCTTTAAAGCAGTGCTTTTTAATCTTTTTCGTGATCCAAATAGAAAATTGAACCTCCTTTTTTTGAGGTGCACCAAAAATTTAAAGGAAATAAATTATTTATAGTGCAGATCAATAAAGGTGAGTTGCTCCAAACGTGTTGAGACCCCCACGTGGATGAGTTTCTCTAACTTTTCGTGTTGTTTCTTCAAAGATAAGATTATCTTTGAGTGAGTTGCAGCATTTTTGCATAATTCTTGTATTACATATATAAGTTGTCTGTAAAAGGTCTTTACGCACGCCTACCACATATTCCTTAGACCAAAATAAGGAGATTTAAGCCAACTTACCTTAGTCAAAAGTCGCTTAGTTTGGGCGCTATGCGGCCTTAAAGTTAAAATTTTGAAATCGTTTTTTTATTATAAATTCAAACCGGCTTATGCGATTTTAATAAGATTTTGCATGGTCAGTTAGTATTATTGGGCGAATGTTTTGAGAAAATTTCAAGAAAATACCGATATCGGAAGTGAATGAAACACGCATGACCATTAAGAAAATTAACATAATTTTTTTGCTGTCTGTAGTAGAGACACTAAATGTTTTTATTCGATAGAGTATTCAAAAGCGATCAAATTATGTCTCTTATAAAATTTTCTTATTTTTATTCGTTTTCGAGAAAAACGAAAAAAAGTGCTTATGGTCGTGGGTTCGAAAAAAGCAAAAAGTAATCCAGTCGCCTATGATTTCTGTCAGAAATAAACGAATTTCGCAAGGCTAAATCTACTGCTCAAATAAAGACTACAGGTAAACGAAAAGGCTTAGTAAAAGTTCACGGTTTCGGAGATTTTAGGGAACTTATTTGCTACAAAAACGGCACTCTTTATAAGAATTGATTACTCTAACGGTTTTTGCGAAATTTGTATTTCAATAATTTGTATTAGGTTATTGTACATAAAAATTATTAAATAAGTGAAATATGAACACAAATAATAAATATGACGACGAAAGAAATTAAACTGTACTCTTTGCAAAATTTCTCCATCAACTCTTAAGTAGGTCATTTATTGCATGTTGAATACGTTGCCATAGTTGTGCTTCATTGGTCACAGTTGTCTTGTAAACCACGGACTTCAGATATCCCCATACAAAAAAATCAGCTGGAGTTAAGTCTGGAGAACGTGGTGGCCAATTTACAGGAGCGACATTCATAGGCGACTGGATTATTCTTCGCTATTTTCGAACACACGACCATAAGCACTTTTTTTCGTTTTTCTCGAAAACGAGTAAAAATAATAAAATTTTACAAGAGACATAATTTGATCATTTTTGCATACTCTATTGAATAAAAATTATTGCGTAGTGCAGACAGCAAAAAAAAATATGTTAATTTTCATAATGGTCATGCTTATTTCATTCACTTCCGGTATTAGTATTTTCTCGAAATTTTTTCAAAACATTTGTTCAATAATACTAACTGACCATGCCAAATCTTATTAAAATCGCATGAGCCGTTTTAAATTTATAATAAAAAAACGATTTGAAAAATTTAACTTCAAGGCCGCATAGCGCCCAAACTAAGCGATTTTGGACTAAGATAAGTTTACTTAAATCTGCTTATTTTGATCTAAGGAATATGTGGTAGGCGTGTGTAAAGACCTTTTACAGACACCTTGTATAAGAGAATGGTTTTGTATATTTCTACAATAAAATTGAACACCTGAAGATTTTGCATAATTGGATTATTTTGACGTATTGCGTTATTATGCTAAAAAAATTTTGTTTCTTTCGACCAATTGGTTATCATCTTCAGAGGAGAGTTGTAGCATTTTTCCATAATTCTTTAATCATGCATTTGTGAACATTTTTACAATCAATTGAAGATCGAAAGATCAAAGAAAGTGATGTACGATATCTCTTGTTTTTCTGTTCTATAGCTTAGCATAAATATTATACAAGGTGTTATGTTTTATAATTTTTGAAAAAATGTAAATGTGTCAATATGGTTCCAACAAGTTTAAAGGAATCCCAAGAAGTTAATAGTTTAAAATAATCATCATCCAAGCTGTCCACTACAATTTGAAAGACTATATTTTGGCTAAAGGCACACATTTTGTGCACTCACTTAGAAACCACTGACTTGAGAAAAATCGAAAAACATGACCAAAGATTTAGTTGATGAATCAAAGAATCCTCTCTCATCTCCTTTAGGAATAACAAATTTTTGCAAGAAGCAATCGAGTAACAAGCTAAAGATGGTGCTACCAAACAGTAGATTTCTTTAGTGGAATTTGAAGGACCAAAAACATTCTTTCTTGAGAAAAATCTCAGGAGAAGTTACAACCAATATTGTCTACAGAAAAATCTTAAAATTATGCCTTAACCAGCTAAGCGGCTTTCAAAACCAGATGATAAATATAACAAGTTCCTGATTATTTAAAAAATACTATTACCAGAAGTCGTAGCATATTTTTAGGATGATAAAATTGCTT
>ML218502.1:4585-23345 GCA_004785975.1 Popillia japonica
TATCCTATTTCTCAAAACGACCGATATATATACAGGGTGTCCGCGATATACACAGCATCCTTTTAAGGGATGATAGCTACAACGATTTAGAAACAAAAACATATAATACACCTTGGGTCTATCTGTAAGCGTAAACGAGAAAAAAAATTATTTCTAAAAAATCTTATTTGGTCAAACTGTACAAGAAAACTCATCCATATTGCTTCTTAAATAACCAAAAAACCATATAAAAAATTTAGGGTTGAAAATAACTGAAAACAACGATGAAAACGAATTACTTAATACTTTGAAATTGAAGCGTGGTGTCATTTCTCTTCCACCATACTGTACACGTATTCATTAGAAGCGCAGATGCACGCCAAGCATCATCTGTTTATACGACCTTGAACTTGAATCGTACGAAGTCAATGGCCATACGTTTTAAAATAAAGGTACCTTTGCGTTTTTTTAAAATAATGTTATGACAATAAAATCGATGTTATGTTGAAGTTAGAGTGAAAAGGGCGTATTTAATAGCAGCCTCCGATCGGTAAATGAAAATTTAAGTCGAGAAAAAGTCGCATTGAATGAAAAAAATGTAATTACTGCAATTATGTTATGGCGCTTTAAGCTCTTTCGTAAAGGCTACTACAAAATTGAGTTCTTTTCTTTTATTTGTGATAAATTGGTGGTCCTAAAAAGAACTTTTTTGAGAGACAGGAGAAAATGTATTACAGCAAAGGCTTGATGTGTTGCCCATTTTCAAGAACACACGCCTGTAATCGTCGTAAATCTTGCTGCCGGTGTACAGTATGCGTCGAAGTTTGTGACATGAGAAATAATTTTTTTTCTCGTTTACGCTTACAGATAGACCCAAGGTGGATTATATGTTTTTGTTTCTAAATCGTTGTAGCTATCATCCCTTAAAAGCATGCTTTGTATTTCGCGGACACCCTGTATATAACTTAAAGCAACTAACAAACACAAGGCGAATCCAGTAAAAACTGCTGTTTACCTTGAATAAATAAATATAAAAAATAAATCAAACTAAAGACATGCCTACACTAAAAATTGGTGATGTATGTTATGATAAGTAGCTAATAGTGCATAAAAAAAAGCGTGCCTAGATAAATTAGCCGTATATTGTTAAATAGTGCGCTAAGAAAATATCAAGCACATGAAAGCATGATGCATGCGTTTGGTAAGCCAATCAAGACAAAAGACAAAAGCTTGCACTAACCGTTCCCTCGCCGAGATAAGAACTGCTTCAATTTAATTTTGAATGAGGATAATGTACTACCTTTAATATCAATAAGTATGTCATTATATAATGAGTAGATTTGGTAAGAAAATGATCTTTTACACATTGTTGTTTTATGAAGTGGTGGTGAAATCAAGTTACGATACCTGGTAGTTAAATTATGGACATCTGTTCGAAATCCAATTTTATTATAAAGATAAGGAGGAGACTTCGAAATAATGATTTTATGATAAAAAGTAAGGCACTGCACGAGTCTGCGATCTTGCATGTTGAGCCAACCCGCAGATTTTAGCTTATGTGAAATGTGATCGAATTTTCTGATGCCATATATAAATCTAAGGCAAGAGTTCTGAACTCTCTGAACACGAGCAGCCGTGTATTGATCCAAACCACCATGATACACGGTGCAACAAAATGTAAACTGCGACAAAACAAATGATTCACACAAATCCTTCTTTATTTTTTGATTCATTATATGTCTAAATGGATACAATCTTTTCAGATTCAAATAGGCACTCCGAATGTATCTACAAATTTGTTCGCGGTATCTGAAAGTGTTATCCAAATGCAATCCCAAACTTTTAGCACTATTACCAATTGATATGGGTTTTCCGTTGATTTTTAGATGAAAAACGTTAGTGAGGTTGTTGCAGATCCTTTTAGGGCCAAACAGAATTGCCTTAGTTTTGTCAGGATTAATATTAAGACAGTGATCAATAGAGGTACTATATAAAGAGGTAAGATCGGAATTTATACAATTCAAAGCCACTTGCCAGTTAGACGGTTTAAAAGAAAATAAAAGTTGTATATCATCAGCATATGAATGGGATTTACAATAATTTAAGCAGGATAAAAGTTTAAATGTATATATTGTGTATAGAATGGGACCCAACACAGACCCCTGGGGAACACCCTGAAGTACGGCAACTGGGGTCGACTGTAGACCATCAACCCACACAGATTGCATTCTGTTTGTGAAGTACATTTTAGTTAGTCTTAGCGCATTATCAGTGAAACCAATATGGGTCAAAATAGCTAACAATACTTCCACGTTAACGGTATCAAAGGCTTTACTATAAGCTAGTAGTACAAGACACATGACTAAACCATTATCAGTTGCTCTGTGTATATTATCTGTAACGTCTGTAAGTGTAGTCTCACAACTATAGCCAGCACGAAAGCCAGATTGGGTAGGTGGTAAAATGTTTTCATTCTTAATATATTGTGATCGCTGAGCCGCGACAATCCGTTCAAAAATTCTAGATAGAATAGGTAGCAAACTTATTGGCCTAAGATCAGTAAATTGAGATGGTTTACTGACTTTAGGAATGGAGTGTACTATAGCCCAGCCCCAATTATCGGGGAAAACGTCTTCAGTTAAGCAAATGTTAACTATATGTGTTATATATGCAAGGACATTCGGACAACACAATTTGATCATATTCAAACTCTACGTTTTAGACAGGATATTTTCTTTGACGTCAAAATATTATTTAGGAAAATATACAGGTTGGTCCTTAAGTTCGTCGAGAAATTTTAAGATGCAATTCCTTGGGCAATCTCGACAAAAAAAGTTCCTATAAACATATGTTCTAAAGTGCTCCGTTGTAGAGATACAGGCTAATTTATTTCGCACACAAAAAATTATTTCAAAAATTGAAGGAACGGTTACAATAAACCCTAAAGGAACTGTTGAAAAAGACCAGCAACAGCTGATATGCAGCCTTCTATCCTCCTGTTCAATTGCATATTCACTCGCTGAAGAAGTCCTGGAGTGGTTCGAATTGTTTCGCATCCAACAATTATGCGATTGCTAAGGTCCCCACAGAAAAAAGTCTAGAGGGTACAAATCAGTTGACCTTGACGGCCGCGACGAAATTTCCACTCCTCGACCTATCCATCTATTCGGATATGTCCTACTTAAAAATTGCCGAGCTTCTAAACTAAAGTATGCTGGAGCGCCGTCATGCATAAACCAAACTTCATTTCGGATCAAAAGTGGAATTTCTTCTAAAAGGCCAGGCAACTCGTTTTCAAAAAATAGCCGATATGATGCACCATTAAGTCGAACAGGAAGGAAAAAGGGACCAATTAAATAATTATTAATTATCCCCGCCCATACATTTAAGGAAAATTGCTCTTGAAAGTCAATCTCCCCTATAGCATGCGGATTTTCATCTGACCATAAATGGTTATTGTCGAAATTCATAATTTCATTTCTAGAGAAGGTCGCCTCATCAGTAAATAAAATGTAAAATAGAAATTGCGCATTTTGAGCAATTTTGCAGAAAGTCACGCGGAAGAAGAGGCTGTACTCTCTGAATATGGAAAGGATATAACTGTTGATCGCGTAATATCCTTAAGATGGTTTGATGCCTTGCGTTTACCGTAACACCAATCTTTCTTGTACTGGTTTCTGCAGAATAGGTTCCTCTAATTCGGGTGTTCTTATAGTTTGAAGTCTTCCCGTAGCATTTTTGTTTCTCTCAAATGTACCAATTTCTGCTAGAAGACGGTGATGTGATGATACTGAAGATTTACGCACAAGGTACAAGGCGTCGAGGATATTTTTGTTGGTAAATACGCCTTGCTTCATGACTATTTCCGGCTAAATTGAAGAATAGCGGCGTAACTCCGATTTTCATAATTTTTGGTATAATGTATTCTTGGGTCCTAAAACGACGGAAAATGCAAAAATTTTAGCGCGGACGCACTTATTTTTGCGAGAAAAATATAATAAAAGTAACGTTATTTTCAGGTTAGATCGGACATTTGATGTAAAGTGCTTCTTTTTACAGGAGATTAATATAACGTATAACGCATCTTTGGATCTAAAAACGACAGAAAATGCGCAAATTTGTGCGGAAACGTCGAATTAAGTATAAAAAAATATATATAAAAATATTATTTTTAGTGCATGGTAGCCATATGTGGAATAGTTTTGCGCATGCGCAACGAAAAATATTAATTTTAATGCATGGCAGCATGGTAAATAGCTACATGCACAGTACTCTTTATGGTACTGTGGTGATCTAAAAACGACAGAAAATGCGAAAAATTGTGCGGAAACGTCGAACTAAGTATAAAAAAATTTAATAGAATGCATGGCAACCATATACGCCGCTAGTTTTGCCACTTCGGCTTCAATTTTGCACTATTTCCAATTGCTAGATCGTACACAAAATGCATATCTGCCATTTCAGCATTTGTATGATTCACCATAATTACAAAAAAAGATTTCTAGGTATGGACTTTCAATGTTTGACAATACTTATGACAGTTACGTAAGTAGAAATAAATGCCGTAAACATGACAGCCAACACAACAGTTCCCTAAACCGTTTTCTAAATTTTTTTTTGTGTAATAAATCATCCTGTATCTCTATAACGGAGCACTTTACGATATATGTTTATAGGAACTTCTTTTGTCAAGATTACCCAAGGAATCGCATCCTAAAATTTCTCGACAACTTAAGGACCACCTGTATAAATTAGAAAATCTTATATGAGCAAAACGCTAGTTCATGGTAATGAAGAGTATAGAGAAAATCTATACACAAGATTTATCAGTCCTAATTGAAAAAATACAATTCTACCATCTAAAGTTTCGACCATTTATAAATTTAAGATCGAAGACAAAGATCAGGAATTATCGTTCTGTTTATGCGTTGTACACAACACTTGAAACCAGAAAAAGTTTAACGAAATTATTGTGTCTATACCTTTTTGACACTAATTTAAACTAACAGTCATGTTTGGATGCGGTCGAAAACTTTTTTATCTGCATAAAAGACGACAGTTTAGAAAATTTTCATTGTGAACAACGCGTACAATTCTTTCAATGCGTCTACATTTTGTTTTTGGTCACAATTGTTCTTAGAAGTTTGTTAATGGCGCGCCTCAATATGGCCGCCAAGAGCCCCGAATTTGATCGCTTTTGAATTTTGAGTTGGGTGAACAAAATTAGCGATGCAATTATTATGGTAATGACTATACCAACTGCAGAGTGTCTATAAATATCTATAACTTCAAGCTCCAATAGAGCAACATTAATTTTAGACGACAGACCAGTTAATCTATGACTTGTCAATTTCTTCTATTCTTCTTCAGTTCTTTCTTCTTCTAGATGGTGCGTCAATCCTAACCATTACAATTTTCATTTCTTAGTGTAGTTACCTTAGGAATAAGCCAGTAGTCCGAGAAACTCTTCCTCTTCCACAACTAAATTAAGTTCATTTGCAAATTTTCGACTTTTTCTACTGGTTGAATTTGCATTACATTTGCAATTTTATTTAGAATTTTGCAATTTCTAAGAATCACGAACAATCACCACATCCTTTTCTGTGCTGCAGTTGTGATTTTCCTATTCCATCATATCTCTCTCTCTCTATTAACAAATTGACCTTAAAGTTGGTAACAATATCATGTTGGATAACGTGATAACTAAAAATATGGGGCTGTTTTTGAAACGGTGAAGTTGGAATTTTGTTTTGTACAAAGCGCAAAAAATTATTATTGGACACCTTTTATACATTCAAATATACATGTCCGTGTAAAAGAACATGACCAAAATCCTGAATTAATGTATCTATAACAGGGTTGTTTTGGTTTCGAATTCTTAACGGTTCAGAACTAGTTCTAATAGTAGACCATCATAAGCATTGAACATCTGTATGGCTAATATTTTATATAAGTTTCATTTGGTCGCGCGTTTAGAACGATTCTGAACTGGTTCGAGTGTGGAACCAAAACAAGCCTAACATTAGCATTAACCATTAGTCATATGCCAACAATGCCAAACTAACTCTTGGAAACAAACTCAAATCAGGCAAATCATTGAAAATCTTATTCTCTTAAGAGGCAAAAGAACGATCTCTCAGTAATAATAGACAGTAATAGGGATGTTTAAGAGCAAAATATACAAAATTAAGAGCAGAACAATGTAGGCATGGGTTCTGCCACAGCCTTGAAGTTCTGATTCGCAGAACTGTCGACAAACATACGGCAGTTCGTCCTAATCAATACATAAGGTATAAGCTCACTATGTACATAAAGTCACCACATCTGTACAGACAACCAAAATCCCCCTAGCAAAATTTCACCTGAAAATAATCACCACCATAGCTAACTAAGGCTGTGTCAAGTCAATAACCTTACTGCTAAAGTTATAAAAAAGTTCCCAACTGCTCACTCAACGTAGTTTACTTATAATCGCTTATAATATTATGATTGAGGACCGGCTAACATCAAACATAACCTATAATCGCGACAACCATAATATAATAAATTGTAATTTGGATGTGTTTTGTGCTTTTTCTATTCATTAATGCATAATATCAGTTAACAAAGAATTTTTGACAGTAATTGAAGCGGTAGATTCGCCTGATGATGACAGTAGTATTTACGAATTTGATGTTTTTGTTCGATTTGTTGAGTGAGCGCAGTTTCAAATGTGATCACTGACGCCACTATTACCAATCAGCTGATCGCTCACAGCACTGGCACTGGTCCAACTTTATACTGAACGATGATTCACGGCGGTTAAACCGCTCACTTGACACAGCCTAAATCAGTCCCCAGCTCCACGCTTTATGGAAGAAATATGAAAGGGGCAAATTGGTTGGTGAGTAGATGTGACCGCCGCTGTCAGCCTCATAACATCTTGTCTATGCATAACATACTAAAGTCAGAAATTCAATCGATGTGAAGTTGGAAGTTTTAAACTGGTAGGCTGACTGGCCATGCTAAGGAAACATTTGACGTAATTAAATGTCTGTCAATTTAATTTTCCAATGATGTTTAAAACTTGTATTCAATAATCAGAGTTAAAAAATGAACACTTTTAATTTAGAATTTTCTTGTACTCCATGGGAATTAGTAGAAGCAGTGAAAGTAGCATCACTTAAAACTATTGCCAGCTAAATCGCGGAAAACTTACGAAATTGTACAATGCAGATTTAACAACTGTCATTTTGACACATCGGCGAAAAAAGTACTCACTTTCTTCCCCGGGAAAAAGTGATTTCATAAAAAGAGACCTTTGTTCCCCATCAAGAGGGATAAAATGTCAACCTTTTTACCGTCACAGAAAAAACAATATGTTTAAGCCTTCCATTTTTTAATATTACGTCGCAAATAAGTCATCGCAATGTTAGGTATAAGGAAAAAGTAACACTTTCAAATGACATAATAATCGAAATTAACGATTTTGAAATTATATACTGTTTTATCGTTGACGTTAACCTACCTGAATTTTCCCTCTTTGTTTTCATTTTACCAACAGCCCGAAACGACGAATACGATTAGCGGTGATTTCGACCGCGATTGTGTCCACTTATCTTAGAGGGGGGTCAGTCAGGCACGTGGCCTCGACGACTGTCGGGTCGGTTAACCCACCCATTATTACACACTTCTGTGAAGTTTGTAAACATAATCCTTGAATGCAATGCGAACGTACATAGGTCCCGCAATGTCTAAATCACTTACGAGAAAAAGAAATTACATCATTGACACCCCTAACGTTTACCCAGAATAGACTTTACCAACTACCACCTTCGAACGCGTATGCAGATGTTTGCAGTGTTTAATTTGCTTTAGTATTTAGCTAACCTTGTTTTCAATATACCTAAGGGTAACAACAAGTCTAAACTGCTTATTATTCTAATTTCTAAATACAAGCGAAAATTGACCTACAAACTCGATAAATTCGGTCACATTTTTTTGAGGTTATACAAAACAATTCTGAAATCTATTCGACGTTTGTCTGCAATTTTCTATACATTTTGGTAATTATTTTTTTTTTCGACTATGAATGAAATAAAAAGAAAACATTAATTGTGATACATATCAACAAGAATAAAGCACATCCTGTAAGACCGACGCTGAATGAAAGTTATAATTTTTGTTGACAGTTTATCTTGCGGATCTAGCAACCGGTCTTATTTCTCTACGGCGGCGAATTTATTTAAATAAAAATGGGTAGCGAATCAAAAATAGAACAAGCCAACAAGCAAAAGTGAAATACTATTTAAGAAACGGGGTCGATTCGTATCTCTACGAACGTGTCGTACACCCTCCTGGCCAAAATATAGAAAATGCGCCATTAAATTTTCGTGCCAGTTCCGATTATGTGCGATTAACAAGATATTTTTTACTACTGCGTGAACCGAACATATTCGTGGTAGCAATTATTAATAATACAGTGTATAAAGTAAATTTTATTTGCTCACACGATAGGGTACTGAATAAGGGTTTGATTTGAGGTTATGTAGACATTTTAGGTTACAAATTAGACTTTTACTTTAAGAAATTATTATTATTTTGCTTAGCCTATCATTTATTTTAGGCCACCGTGGACAATTGGACAGTCTGTATCTACATATACTACAGTGTATCTCGAACAGTATTGTCTAGAATACAGAGAATATCAAAACTATTCGTACAAGCTGTGCTGATTTTCCATAATAAAAATTACAAGATATTGTTTAATTAGATTATTTATGGAATAAAAGAATACTTCATACATAATAAAAATTGATACACAACTAAAAAATGTTATCAGAAACATGGAAAACTACTTAAAGTCTACTACGTACATCCGTTTTTATCGCCTGTAACCATTCCGTTCGTGGCCTGTCTCTACTTCGCCTTCCCGTTATCCTTTCATCAAGACGTGGTGTGTTGGTCTAGAAGCGTCCAATCTCGATACGTATCCTAACCATCTCATTCTATTTGCTCTCACTACATTAGTTATTGACGGTTCCCTATGTAATTCATTTAGCTCTTCGTTTGTTCATTGCATCCAAATATAGTTTACTTTTTGCCACCATATACCAAAAATTTCTAGTGATGATTGCTTTTTCTTATTCAGTTTCCATGTCTCTCCCCCGTAAATAACCACTGGTCTTATTATCGTCTTGTAAATTCTTTTTTTCACATTTTGCGAGATATTTTTTGACCGTAGCATATGCACCAAACCTCCCATGCATTTTATATCCTTAGCAATTCTTTGTTGTATTCTACTTTTTCTTCGCCCTTACTTGTTATTGTAACACCTAGATAGTTAAAATTGTCTACTCTATCGAAATTGTAGTCTGATTCCTCCGTTCTTATTTTAAGTCCTGTAAATGCTATGCTGTTCTCTCTATTAACATACACTTGGTCTTGCCTTCATTTATTTCTAGTCCTCTATTTTTTGCCGCTTGTCCTATCTTTTTAATTGCTGTAATCAGATTTTCTTTTGTTCTTGCCAGGATCACTATATCATCTGCATATGCCATAATTTGGTTCCTTTGGTTGTATATTGTGCCTTTCGTTGAAATCTCACTTTCCTTTACTGCTGCGTAATGTTGTGGATAGTGGGTCGCCCTGTCTTACACCTCTACTGACTTTAAATTTTTCTGATGTTTGGCCTTTGATCACTACGTTATATTCTAAATGATATCGAAGGCTTCCACGGCCCGAGCCTCTATAATAAGGGTTTCCTGGTGTTGACCGTGTCATGGTTAGTAAAATATATACAGTACAAAATAAAAATAAAATGCACAAGATATACAATAAACTCGACGTTTCGTCACTAATGTACGCGGCTTCTTCAAGAGCAAAGAGGTTAACTGGGTGGGTACCAGAAGGTCACGGCAACTCGACGTATAAACCACGCTAGAGGCGAAAACCTTCTGGTAGGTGAGGGGCGTCAGAAGATCACGGTAACTCGACGTGTCAGCCACGCTAGAAGCGAAAACCTTCTGACAAGGAAAGACCGATTTGCAGGGGTATATATATGACTATGCAGCGATACGGATCAGTGAACAGTGACCGTTGAAGCGGAAAGGACCGGTTTCCAAATGCTAGAGAGTTGGTAACCATCGTCACGATTGAGATTCTGAGGAGGTTTTTTAATCTCGATCGCTTCCCTTATCTTTCGAGCAAAATAGTGTTACGACTGACTTACGACAGATGTCTGATCAAAACAAATTTTGTGACCCGAGTCGAGGAAATGTTCAGCTAAGGCCGAATGAGCTGAAGACCGCATCTTAACGTATCGTTGATTCTCTTTGATCCTGGTTTGAATTGGGCGTCCGGTTTCGCCAATGTATACTGAACCACAATCGCAGGGAATTTTGTAGATGCCTTTACAGGAGAGAGCATGACCGGCGATGATTATTGTGACACCAAGTCTCAACAGCTGTCAGGTCTCGTTGAAGCCGATAACAACCACCAAGGGACTCAATTTTAGTATGTATCTTGATATCATCTGCAAATAACAGTTTCTCGCATGTCATCACACTTGCGATATCATTTATAAATATAAGAAATAAAAGTGGTCCCAGGTTAGATCCTTGTGGTATTCCAGATGTAGGTGAAAAAACATTAGATTTTATATTAAAGTATTCTACGTATTGTTCTCTGCCAATTAAATAAGATTTAAACAAGTCAAGTAGCTGCATTGAAAGACCCACTGTTTTAAGTTTCTTCAATAAAATATAGTGATCAATTTTGTCAAATGCTTTTTGGAAATCTGTGTAAATCACATCAACTTGTCCTTGTTTATCTAGAATACCAGAGGCATATTGACAAAGACAGCTTAAGTTAGTTTCTGTAGAACTCTATGCCATGAAACCATGTTGAGCAGGAGTTATGAGGTGTTTTATATGATTGTAAATGTAATTGCAAAGTATTGTTTCAAAAATTTTGGCAAAATTACAAAGAATAGATATAGGTCTGTAGTTGAAAATTTTATTTGCATCACCAGACTTGAACGTAGGAACAATTCGTGATACCTTCCAAAGATCAGGTAAAGTAGCAGTTTTTAATATTTGATTAATTAGGTAGTACAGTGGTTTTGCAAATACGGATGCACAGTCTCGAATAATGAAACTTGGGATTTTATCCGCACCACTTAAGAAACTATTCTTGGAGTTCTTTAAACATTTCAGAACTTCGTCTTCTGTAATAATTGGTATTCCAAAAGTAAAGGGCGTCACTGTACTACAAGAAAGGTGGTTGCAATGTTCTTCATTCGACTGTATGTACACATTATTGAAGTATTCTGCAAATGCATTCATTATCTGTTGTGGTGTATCAAAGCTGGCGTCATTGTATTGCATCAATCCTGGTATTCTAGTCTGACCTCGCTTAGAATTCACGAACTGCCACAGTTTCCTAGGATCCTACTCCAAATTGTTTTGAATATTGCGTACGTAGTTCTTATATGCATTACCAATTAGCTCTTTAGTAATTTTTCTTAAGTGCTTAAATTGCTCATAATAATCTACAGATCCATGTTTTTTGAAGTTCTTATGTGCTTTATATTTTAGACGGATATGATGCTAAAAATATTTGTCAAACCATGGTGGATAAAAACGCTTATTTCTCTTATCTTTATATAATGGTACAATTGCATCAAATACATCATATATAGCTTTGTAGAGTACGTTGGAAGATTCTTGAACAGAATTTGTGTCATATAGTTGCGTCCAGTCAATTTCCAAGAATCTACTATACATTAGATTAAATTTTGCTCTTTTGAAATGGTAAGATTTAGGTTGATTAGGAAACTTGAACTTTATATGAATAAAGTATCGCCTATTGCATTATGATGATGTTCATGGTGTAACAGTGAATACATAAATACCACTGATTAAACCACCCACTTAACTTTATACTATATTTCACTTAAAATACCTATTTTATTATTATAGCTATATTATTCAGTATTTACAGCAACCTTAAATATAAATATTCACTCGCAGAACGAAACATTTTATAAAAGTGTAACAAAGATTGGAAGTTGCGTGCCAGTGGTACTCAGAATTGAGTAGGTAAAGTAAAACAAGCATATTTTTCCAGCAAATAGCTCCAGATCTATACGTATGTATGTACATACGTGTATTAAACTCTTATATCTGATATATGACCCATATTTGTTGTAATTACGTTAATTTCTCTAAGACTCTATAGATTAAACACTGTGCGCTATAACACAGCAGGGAACGCGTGCGTGGATTTTCATTTAAAATTTTAATTACCATACGCTTATATCGCTCAAGCAGGAGGGAGGGTGGCACGCCCTTAGTTCACGTTAACGGTTTACCTTATTAATATTAACGCGTCCATAGGAAGTGATTTATAAGGTATATACACAGCCAGGGACGTATAGATGCGGGAAACCTCAAAATAATGGCAATAGGAATGTGTTCTCCTTGTATGTAAAACATCTGCACGTACCCCACATATGTATGTCACTTTACTAATGACGTTTACATGTTAGTCGAGACCCAGTATTTGCTAAAAGAATTTTCCTTGTTATGTTTTCATTTAAAGCTAAATTAATTTGAAATGGTGTCAGTAGAAAAATTGTTATTGCGATAAAATAGGTAATGTATTTTATGGCATGACAGGTTAATTTTTTCCTTATGGTAATTAAAACGGGTGCGAAAGGTTTTTCCGTTAAGTTATAAGTAAATATTGCTCGCAATGCATACATACATCGAGTAGGAATGTTATTGAAATGCGGAAACCAGAGTTAAATATGATGACATCAACAAATCATATTAGAAATGAATTGGAATACACCTCTTGGAATTGCTGCTAATGTATGATTAAACTGCGTGGAATTTCTGTCGCAGTGTATGTCGATTCAGGACTTGATAATCATTGGTTCGTGTTATTCTTGATATACAGTAGTACCACTTGCGATTTGAAGAAATACCGAAGAATAAAATATTCAAAAAATCCTTCATCCTTCGTATTTTCTTTGCAAAGTTGTGGTATAACTTTTAGAGAGTTTTATGAATTTCGTACAGCAAAGTGATAAACTAACTTCAAGCTCTAAGAAACATAAATTCACTGACGTGTATACCTTGACTCTGGAAATATGGAGGTAATGAGACTTCAAAGAAAGGTGCCAGTTCCAATTCATCCATCCATTCCATTCATCCATTCTCTGTGGTCTAGCTGAATGCCATGTTAGAACTCATCTTCAACAGTAAGAGAGAGTCGATCAAAAAGAGGGTATCACTTACTTTATTTACCGACTATGCCCCAGCAGAGGCATCATCACTTTGAGCTGGAACATTTGGAATCTTAATATTTCTATGAACCCCTAAAGGAGCAGTATCTGTTACTGGTTCTTGACCAGTTGAATTACGCAAATAATCTGTTAACCGTTTCAATGTTAAAATTGACCTTTCCGGCAAACCTGTTGATCTAGCAAACTGAAAAAATCCTGGGATTTGTTTTGTTCTTCAAAGGCTAAGTTTTTTAAACGGGGTAACGCTATTGATTGTCCTTTGAGTATGTTTAATTACTCCTTATTTTGTCGAAACCTTGAGAGGAAGAATTTTCTACGAAAAAATATATTTTGATAGCAAAATTTTTGTTGCAAGATAAGTGCTTTTTCTGAGAACTGAAATCATTGAAGAACACATCAATGCGTTTTCAAAGTTACAGAGGTGTTAGTGATTGGGGGTGGTGGCGAAATGCTAAAAATATTAAAATAAATACAACTTTTTAGACGATGTAAAATATGCAATTTAACTTTTTGTTAGAACACTTAAAATCTTTTCTCGACCATAGTGTTTTGTTACACATAACTTGCAGGTTG
This sequence comes from Popillia japonica, assembly GCA_004785975.1. Classification (NCBI taxonomy): domain Eukaryota; kingdom Metazoa; phylum Arthropoda; class Insecta; order Coleoptera; family Scarabaeidae; genus Popillia; species Popillia japonica. Next base: position 18,429 of record ML218502.1, read on the forward strand.
CAGAGAAATGTTCTGTTTCTTTTCAACTTTTTGTATTTGTTCTCACTTTGTTAGAAAAAACATATCTTGAATCAATCAACTATGGTCAATGGTATCCTGCATCTAGAAGCTTGTTTAAAAAAATAAGTTCTTATTATTTTTTCCATCATTTTGTAACATGAGAGATTGTCGAGTATGGCCAAACCATAGTCAATCGAGTATGGCCAAACCATAGTGAATCTCATCAAACAATTGGCCAATTGTAGCGGATGCATAAAACTGATTTTAATGTTTGGGATATTTGACATGACACTCCTAAATATACTACTCTCCTAAATATACTACTACTCCTAATAATGCCACTCTAACTCTAATAATTATTTTTACATAAACAAAATAATCCTTCTTTAAACAATAATACAAGAAATATAACGTTATTATTATAATTATTATAATAAATGTTCAAAATGACTTTCACATTGTCTACACACAAATTGACACGCCTTTTCATGTTGTCAAATAATGCTACCAAAGTATTAACACCAAAATTTTTTATTTCCCCAATAAATAGCTTCTTGCTACTCTTCTACTAATGTACCGATTCCGAAAAATCTTATTCTTTAAATATCCACGCTATTACAGCACGTTCCCAACATACTCAACGATATGTAATCGATATGAAACATATTTCTAAGTACCTACAACGCCAAAGCAATTTATTGCTTTCCTCAATTTGCAGATATGTACATAGTACTATGTCTGTGTCGTCTTAGTTTTTGAATCACACAATAGCGTATTCCTTATAACAAATGATTACATTGCAGTACTACTAGCACATGATTTCCTATCATAGGCAATCAATAAATTATACAAAATGTATTAATAAAACGCTTAATCATCGTTTATAAAAATTAACAAATAAAGTTTGCTCCAGAGTTTGTTTGAAACAAAATTAGTAACGCTCAGACGAACTGAATTCTGAATTAAATAACGGGCGACTATAAATGATTGTAAATTTTCGACTTAAGTTGGCAACACTTCTGCAATTTTATGTTAGCACACCTGATTTTTTGTCAAAGTAAAAGTGATACGAATAAAACCACTCAATTTCATTTTTCATATTCTTTGAATAATTTTTGTTTAGTGGTTTAAAATATGCGTTCAAAAAACTTGTTTCATCCATCGTTTTCTATAAATCTTCCTTCTGGTACCAGTAAAGAAACATGCATAACGCATCCATATGGTGACATAACCTACAAAGTTGTACCTATATACAATGAATAACCAGGCAAGCCAATTTTTCAGTGTTGCCAAAGTAAATATTTGTTACAAACATTTATAGTCACTTGGTAGTTATCTTTACAATCATATTGCTCTTCTCCCCTTTCCCCGCTTCATTCCCTTTTACTCCCCCGGATACCCATTAATGTAAAACCTGATATTACAGATATTTATTTTTGCAAAAGATAATAAGACAGTATACATTTTTTATTGTTGCGAATTTTATGATAAAGCTATCAAACCTTTTACATAATTCGGGTGAAGTGTATGTTTACAGGTTATCGATACCAAAATCTTCGTTCACTTTCATTAAAGTAAATTGCCGAAATTCGATCCACACTCATCAATATAATGGCGTAGGCATAAATTCATCCCATTTATAATCTAATAGCACACCGAACGCCCTATGCGGTATTGCCACACCTTCCATCTCCTCAAAAGTATGTAATAATAATAATCAGGGGATAATCGGCGGATTGGTATATCGCATGACCGAACTTTGAACTTGTGCCAATCCTACTTCTCTTTTATCGCCGGCCTTGGGAAAGATGTAGGTTTGTGGTGCCCTTATAAATTTAGATATTTTCTAAATGCTGAAAAACGCAATCGAGGTATGTATGTCATTCTCAGAGGAATGGATATCAGAGAAATCTTTTCGCCGCCTGGAGGTTGTAGGTACTACAATCAAAGCAATCAAGTTTTGATCCTTAGTAGTAAACCAAATATTTGAAAAATATGCTTCAATGTAGAAATTGCTTTTTTAAAACGTGCATATTCTCTTGTTGCAAGCTGCAACGCAGTGGTCATGCGTTTTACCTGACGCGCAAGGTTGAAAAAAAATACATCTCAGTTTAAAAATAGCAACAATATACGTGACTACATTTCATGTAAGCTAAACGATTGAATAATAAAACAAACATATAAAAGTAGAAAGCAGTTAATAGAACTGGAATATAGAGTAACTATTTTGCGACAAGGTTAACTAGTTTTGAACAATTTGCTTGTTAATCTCTACTTTGATAAACGGAAAATGATCTTCTAAGCGTCATCATTTTAACTTTCAAAAATAAACTAATTTCTTATTTGGACGGTTCCCTAAATTAGCGTTTCATTCCATCATATAATCTGACACGTATACATATACATACTTATATACGTGGCTAATGGATATTAAATGCCGATTTTTACCATGATTGATGTTCTTCATAGAAAATGAAAGTAGCCTTTAGCAACATAATTGTTATGCTGCAGTATTAATAGCGAAAACAGTTTTTTATCGACAGTAAATTTGCGTCTCGCTCACTTTGCTTGTAAGGTATATTCTGTATATTTTCTGATCGATTAAGCTAAAATCTGATACCAACAGGATTTTTCGCAAAAGTTTCGGTTGAAACTATTGGCGACTTGTTAAACGGCTTCTTGCTTCTTCAAAAATTGAATAGTGTGCTGTAGTACCTACTACAACTAACAATTTAAATTATACGCGACGTAATTACCTATATCCTTATAGTGGTAAGACATATGCTAACTTATGGCTGCCTTATTTAGTGGACTAAAAAAGTTACACAAAAGCAAGCAATTACAAAACCCGCAAAGGTTCAGATATTAGTTTGTCTGTGTATTACTGGGGCCGCAAAAGGCACCCCAGCTGCTATGGAGACCATACTAAACATGAAAAACTTGAAAACTCTGGCATGCGTGCCAGGGTGTAAGAGCATACCAGGCAATGAAGTAGCAATTAGCAAAAAGAAGCTGTGGAACTAAATTCAGTGCACTAGAACCTAGTCTGGCAATAAGGCAGTTACTCAGCAAACGGACGATGGGGCATCCCTCCTAGCAATTTTGTTTTTATTTTATTTTATTTATTTATACTCCAACAGATTGTCCCATATGAAGGACTAAAGTAAAGTTTTCTCCTAGCAATTGGCAGCGGAGTTGGCCGAGTACAGCTTAAAACAGCAACGAGTCTGCTAAAAGGACACGGCTGTCTAAGACAATATCTGCATCGAATTGGAATCTCTAAAGACGAACCTATCTGCAGATTATATAGTGAGGAGGAGGAAACAGTCTACCACCTTGTATTTGAATACGCTGCATTAATACAACGGAAATTGTCATTTTTTGGAACGAATTAACCAACTAACAGGTCTACCGGAAAGAAATTTACAGTACACACTATTAAACTTAGTAAAAGGGACTAACCTGTTAATACAAAGAAACTCACTAGGCACTAGGCTACTTTACAAAGCAAAGAGTACAGTCCTGACAATTTCGTTCGTTCTGCGACTGTAAATCAACCCACCACAATCTTGTTTACTATCATTCTAAGCTCGGTATTTTATAAAAGAACAAAAACTGAAGGACAAAATTTAAATTGAATTACCTCAGTGAATTCCTTAACTGAGACACGTGAACTCTGGATAGTGGCCGTACAGTAGATCTCTAATCCGACTTCCTTATATTTGCCGTTCACCTCCACTTGGATATAGTGAGCAATATTTATAAAAATCTTTTGGTAAGACAGGGAGTATAGGTTGAAGCATTAAAAATGTTGAATGGTGAGAAACGGACTGTCTTGCATTATTCCAAAATTTCATTTTTATTTTGCAAAAATGATCCACTAATACCCACTAAATTCACTCAAACATTCACTCAAATCAACCACGGTGGTTTATCTAAGAAATCGCTCAAACAATTTTTTAAATGTCTACTTTTAATACTATACTGCAAAATTTCTAATAATCTGGAAAACATCTAAAACAACCTCGAACAACTACTAAAACTTAAAAATTTGACAAAGTTGGGACTAAACAAGGTGGTAGTATCAAACACTATTCGTACTACCAATTATGTAATAACTATACTACAAGTCTAACTGCACAATAATAATCAGCTCAATAGATTATGGACATAAATTGATCCAACTTTTAGCTGTTCAAGAAGGACGTACAGTTATATAAAAATGCCTTAATAATGATTCGAAAAATGTAAGAGAAACAAGAACGACTCTTCCGCTCAATCCCTCCCACCAAAATTTACCAAAGTTACTTGTACTCTTCCGACCGTCCTCTCACCAGTTCATGCAAAAGTTTCCTCTAGTCATACTTCTTTCTGTTATTCATCAAAACATCTTTCTGATCTATTAAAATAAATTCTAATTCAAAATAAATTCTGCAAAAGCTTTATGGCATTCTAAAAAATTATCCACGCATTCGAAGCATCAAACATAATTAATACTGTCAACAGCTGGCAAGAATGCCACACTTAATAATGCAATTGTAATGCTAATTAACATAATTGTTACTCGCCAGTTGTCCCAGTTTATATTATAAATTATTATGGTTTGAACGTAAAACTATTATCTCATAATACAGACCGGGACTATGGAATTCTCGATATTGGATGAATATTATTGACATATCGAAAAATGTATCATTTTGTCAAGATTTGTCAATAACTTTTTTTTAATTCTAAAGATTATTAATTCTTTTTAGAACCAACTATTTCGTCCAAAAATGTCAGCGTTTTCTCCTAATGGTTGGTAAAGAATATGAATGACGAGCTGGACTTTACCGAATATATGAATTTGTGTACTCAACGTTCTTATGCAGCTTTAAAAGCCATTTATAGTAATAGGATGTTTCTTGACAGAAAAAC
>SMLS01067514.1:0-25438 GCA_004785975.1 Popillia japonica
TAATTTATACTTAGAATTATTTCATTTACATTGACTTTTTTGTAGCAATTTTATTTTCATTTAAAAGCTATATTTAAATTTTTTACAGGAATATCAAGATAAACTACAACGGATTTACGCTGTAAGACAAGAATTAAAATCCCATATTCAGAATTTACCTGATCTAACACAATTGCCCGATGTGACTGGCGGGCTCGCACCATTGCCTTCAGCAGGTGACCTTTTTAATATCCACTAGTAGAGAACCGGAAATAAATTTTATTATGGAAAAATTAATTTTGCTCGAGCACCTCCGTGTGGTGTGTAATATAGATATTATACTGAATTTATATTAAAAAAAGGTATGCAAATGAACTGTTCCAGAATTAACTGATTATATTGTTTTAATCAACGTATTGTTTTTATCTAATTGTATAGCCACGGCATCACATTTTGTGTTATCGATAAGTATATAAGAAAGCTGTTTAGGCTCTATCTGTGGTATTGAATCTTAACGTTAAAATATATTGGTTGACATTACTGACATTCATTTCATTAAATTTTATCCTTTTAGTAACAGGTTAAATCAAACCTCATCGATTGTAATATAATTTATTTAAAATGTGCATAAATATCCAATAGGATCAAGCTTCTACTAATCTACTTAGTAGGTATTCCTAACCATTGGTGCATAAAAGTTATTAAACTATTTGCATTTGTATCTGGATACATCTTAGCAGCCATGTTCAGTTTAGACCAAGCGTCTTTGTTAACTTCATATGTAGATTTCGAAAACGAAACCACCTGATTACCCAAAGGATACCCTGTTATCAAACAAGGATTATCGCCATGTTGGAGACATGATTCGTATATCTGACGATCATCCAGGGGTAAAGTCTGAAAACAATTATGTTATACAATACAAAATGTTCTTTTTTAATACTAAATTTAAATATTTTACCTGGTCAACATTTTGATCCATACTGATCGCCAAAACCCATTCCCTAACGTTATCGTGATCCTGGATATTATCTTGTAAGTACAGATGTTCTGGTAGAGGAATATTAGACGGGAAATCCGTTTGGCCAAAGTCAGTGTGATCAACTAATTGGCTTTCGCCATCTTCTATTGCCTCGCATATATCAAGATAATGATTAAGAAATACGAATGCTTCGGAAACTCTGCCTTCGTCTCGCAGGTCGATACCTTTAAATACAAATCTATTATACAAAGTGAAATCTAGAGAGTTAAAAAAGAAAAATGAAGTTGTTAAACAGTATTGCATATATGTATGTATGTATGAGCAAAATGACAAGCACAATGAGTATAACAAATCAACATCTGTAGTTAGATTTAGACGACTAGACTAAAAGAACTTCACTGAATGTGAGACAACATTCAATGGTTTCAAGTAAGAAACGAGAGCTTAGTGATTCGTAGAAGTCAACCTAACCCAGATAGAAAACCAGAAATCAACCGAACCAAAAATTAAGACAGCTTTTCACGATTAAATTAAAATGAAAAAGTTCGATTAATAAACGTTAATAAACTTACCCGCTTCGTAAAACGCCTTATCTGCTGGTAAAATATCTGTGTATCTAAGAAGAGCAACAGAGATCTTAACAGCGATATTTTTCAGCGACGGTACTTGTTTGCACAACGCTCTCACGGAATAGAAATGTGCAATCAAAAGTAGAGTTCTAAAATGTATTTTGTGTTGCAGCTCAATATTTGCTGCTACATCAATACCTTCATTCTACAAATTGTGACTATAATATATGCAGAAACAGAAAAACGTCGTTAAGCTGCATTCTGCAATCGATTTCACGAAAATTCTAGAAACACCTACCAGTTCATACAATATTTGACGCAATTGCGCCCACAGATTATAACTATCTGGTCCAGATGTATTCGGCATAGAGAAGATATTTAATGCTATTTGATTGTAAACGTTAAAGTTTTGCGGCATTGCTGGTACTCCGTGTGCAATATATAAATTCATTGCTTCTAACGTAAATTTGTCTTTGATAAGATGAGATGCGTAGATTGCTACATATTTGTGTAATACAGGTGCGCTATGTGATTTTGCTTTTTCTATACATCTAGTCCATTGTCCCTGTTCGACTAATAAGTCTAAAGCGCCTATAATATCTGAAACGATATGTAATATCTTTCACATGTTGGAAACGCATGTTGTGCTCGTGCAACTTACCAACATCTGCCAACTGCTCTATATTTCCATCCGTTAGCAACCTATCTTTATATCGGCTTTCAATGTAAGACTCATAAGCTGGCTCTAATTCTTTCGCCAACTTTCTTGCTTTTGTCCAGTCTTCTGCTAATATAAACGTGTCGATTGCGTCTTTCATTAGATCAATGCTAACGTATAGTTGAGCTGCGACGGTATGTTCTTGTATTTCTATCAATCTAGACATTTCTGCTTTTTTACAAAAAAAATCTAGTACATATAAATATTTCTAATTTACTACCTTGGTGATAATATTTTAATCATTTCCACTGCATCTTGCCCAAAGAGAAATTTGTTAACCATATCTGATGCTCGTAACAATGCCCGTCTAACAATGGAGGGTTCAGCTATATTCGTATTTACTTGCAGCAAGCAATCAATAGCTTGCTTATGTTGTCCTGCTAACGCCCACTCATTTGCTCTAGATAATAAAGTTTCCAAATCCATGGCAGACGTTTTATTATGAGATGAATTACTGTAGTCGGCCTGTAATGATGGTAATAATGTTGGCAGATAGTCTCTACACACTCTTAGGGCTTCCACCCACATATCTAAATTTCAAAGATTAGTGATATCGACAAATAGAGCATATCATTGAAATACCAGATGATTTATACTTCTGAACGATGAGTTCCGGTATCTGCGCTCGTAATAAAAGCGATTCAAATTCTGCAAACTGACCGTCTAAAAAGCATTGAGCTGCTTGTGCCTGTAACACATCAGTTACAGCACTCGGTTCATGAGCTTCCGCGACGCGTAGTGCATTTATCCAATTTTGTCCGTGAGTGTACATAAGAACAGCTTCCCTAGGTTTTTCAGCAAGTATGAATTCCGCTTCCGCCTCTGCGAATTTGCCATCATCTTCTAATGCCATGGCGTACTTATAATGCACTTCATTAACCTAAAAAGATAGGATGCCATTAATGCACTGTTTGCATACATATTCATATTTCCCAATTTACAAGTACACATTTTTGAATAAACGCCATTTACTACTGAACTAACCTTTGATTGCAGATTTTTGCATAACTGAAATGCGAATTCATATTGATATGTTTCACAGGCATAATCAACGCAAGCTTCTAAGATACCGTATTTATTCAAAAGCTTAATTGCTGAATCAATCGGCAAAGTTTTGGCCCATAAGAACGCGACTTGATTAGCTGCTGCTGAGCCACCGCTTTGTTTAGCAACTCTGTAGGCTTCTTCCCACATCCCGAGAGTTCTATACATATTAGTAGCAGCTTTCCAATCTCCCACAGCTAAAAAGTGAACCTCTGCTGCACGGTATTTCCCCTGCATTTCCATTTGTTGCGCCAAATGGAGATGCGTAGTAGGTAATAGATCAGGATGGAATCTCTCCACTAAACGAATCTGAAAAATAATCTTATACTTATAGGAGAAACACAAGTACGAAAACATACCATATTTTCATACTGTTCCACGCGTTTGTACATAGCTATAGCCAAATCTGCTTCATCGACAGATAAGTACAACCTTTCGGCTTCTCTATACTTTCCCGAAGTTTCTAGTTCTTCAGCTTGCTTAATATACATACTTGTTACCTCAGATTGCTCAAGGTATTTTGATGCTAAATTATGAGCCTTATCCCATTGTCCAGTTTCATTATACATCTCGACAGCTTCTTTAAACATGTCTGCTTTAATATACATAGTTTCAGCAATACCATATTCCTGCATAAAACAGAAAAAGAAATATAGCCATAATGTATAGTTTCGTGTATTTTTAGAGAAAACATTAAACAATTGCCGAACGTGCCTGTATTATAATCCAGGAATCAACAAAGATACTTTTGAAAATGCCGTAATGAATAATGTGATACTTTAAATATTCTAAAGGAGGTGAACAGTTTATATTAAAAAATTGTAAAAACTGACCTTTACTGACGCATAATGTTTTCCAAGGATATTGTAGTAGTCTCTTATAGAATCATCATCGTCAATAACTTGTATGATATGCACAGCTTTTTTCCATTGCCTTGCTGCTACAGCAGCATCTAACGCCTTGTGTGTTCGACCAGCTTCTATATAATGACTTATAGCTGCATCCATTTGCTTATTTTCAACCAAATGATCGCCCCACTCTTCCTCCAGCGATACTACTTGATCAGGACTTATCATTCGTGCTAATTCAACAGCTTTATTCCAAACTTTGCCTATTAATTAAAAAAATAAAAATGTATATGTGTATGTATACAGCACAATAATATACCTTTACGGTAACATTCCATAGAAAGTTCCGTTTTCTCCAGTTTTTTGTATATTTCCGCGGCAGCTTCAAATAGTTCTTGTTTTAATAAATTTTTTAATACAGTTGTCACTAAAGTGTTATCATTAATCAAATTAGGCTGCTGCAATAATAGATTTGAGGCTCTAATGAGTCTGTTAGATTTAATATACATCGACATGGCTTGCTCATAATTTCCCTCTTCCTCTAAAACTTGTCCAGCCTTCTCAAATTGACCTGTGTTTAACAACATCTTCATATGTTCATCTTTTAACGAAGATAAGTTTTGATAGCCGCTCTTCTTTGCTAACCTATGTAAAATAGGAACTAATTGTATGAAAATCCGCAAATTATCTCATACCTTATCGCTGCATCCCATTTATGCAGCCTTTTATACATAGTTAATGCGCTTTCTATGTCTACTTGTTCCAAATATATGTTCTCAGCAGTATCTAAATCACCATTCAAAATAGCCAAACGTGCCCAAACCTCGGGACACTTACTCATATCGTCGCCAGTATTTTCAGAAAATTTTTGACCAATCTCCTCAGTTTGCTGCAAAAATAATACTTTTGATATGTTTCCCATTCCTGCATATGATCTTCTTATCAAGAATAAATCTTGCTGTTTAAGAGCTATGTTTGTTAAATTGTGCCACATAGCTTCGGCTTCTGTAGAATTGCCTATAGTCTCCAGAAATAGGACCGCTCGACTGTAGTCGTTATCGTGTATTGCTGTGCCTGCAAATCAATTTGTCAAAATTGTTGTAGATAATTATCAAAATTAATTTGGCAATTCCTACCAAATTCAACTAAGCCTTCATCAAGTTCAAAATTCATAGTATTATTTCCATCAACTGCAACCACTTGCGTTCTACCATTGTTGCGTATTATATCAATTACATCACCTTTTACAGTCATTATGGTTGGGTGTTCTGGTAAATCGATGTTATACCACACAGCTAAGGTAGTACCAGATTGTGCGACAGCAACGTCACTACTTTCTACCCATTGAATAAAGCTAACACTACTGAATATACATTTCTTTTCGCTCGTATTTACATCTACCAGCATTAGTCTGGAACAAATGCAACTTATCCTATTAATACAACATGCAATGTGACAAAGAAATTTAAGTTATGATTAAAGTTTCCCCGTTGTCCTAAAAAGCAGCAGCATATATTCTTAGCTTAGACAATCAGAAACCACATGAAAATCAAATAGATATTAGAAATATCATTAAAAATACTTACCTTTGCTTGACGTCCCTAAATAATAATTTATGTCCAGTTTCGCTTAATTCCAACCAATCAATTTTTGATTCATGGTTAATTTGTGATATAATAATACCAGATATTAAGTCCATAATACAAACAGTTTTAAGATCAAGTAAGTAAGCTAACTTTTTGTTATTGGTTTGCGAATTGCGCTCATTTAATCGAACGCTTATTAAATGCGGATTTGCAAATTCTGTTCGTACAGAACATAAAACCTCATTATCACCATATTCAACCAAAGATAATTCACCAGCGTTAAATACTAGACAAACAGTAGGGTTATCGAAATAGAATTTTTCGTGCTTTCCGCTGTTATTCCATAATACCTGAAGAATATAATTTGTTGTATAAATATCCAAATTTGTTGTAAGTAGCGATAGAAACCTCGCTTATCATATTTTTCACCAAATCGCCTATGATGATAGTATCCGATGTACGAGCTACGATGTAATTATCTCTTCCCATCACTTTGATATCTTCTATTTCATTTCCATAATTTGAGGATACAATAATATTTTCGTGCTCTCCTTGTAAATGTTTGATTAATATCTGACTAGGCCCCACAAATGTTATTTCATATTTATCCTTCCATATACTTCTACGCAGAACTATAAAAAAATAGGGTAATTGTCATATTTTCCTTCATATATAGCTACAATTCTGGTGGATCATGTAATATGAATAGAAAACAAATAATACCTGTTTCAAAAAATAAAATTGATCCACCTAGATTAGACACAGCAACACGAAATCCATCACGTTTCCAAGCCAAAGCTGTCACAGTATACAGATTTTTTATGTCTTTCTGAGCTGTTTCCTCCCATATTGACATTTTTGGATTCCATGCGTACACACGTAATCGATCAAAACTACCCACAACGACAGCCTTGAATTCATCGATTATATTACTTAGTTTCTATTATGGATTTAACATACTTGTCCGCTGGGACTTCCGCAAGCAACAGTAAACTCATGTTCTGTAGTATCACGACTATAATCAAACTGTTTTAAAACTTTTCCTTGGTTACTGTAGAAAACAATTCGTTTATCGCAACCACCAACAAAAATTTGTCCCTGCAACCAAGCAAGGGCGCAGGGTGGAACCGAATGTAGAAGTACTCTTCCTTGTGTATCTTGTGAGCGTTCGTCATCAGTAATAAAGAATCGTATTACATTTCCATCTATATGCCCTGATAAAAAACCAGTTCCTTTTGAATTGGAACACAATGAGATAACGAAACTTTCCGAAGCATATAAACTCTGCGATTTATTAGACTTAATTTGTAAAGCCCTCACTTTTCCATCAGATAGCCCACATATAATTGGGCCTGTTAATAGCCATGTTACACATGTAACTGGTGCAGATTGTAAGAATTTATTACATATTGCCTTAAATGGTATACAGAATTAGTAACAAGTCACATTAAATTATGAAACTACCTTTTTTTCACCCCATTTTTCTCCGATTCGATATACAAATACAATACAATCACTTTGTGCAACTGCTAACTTAGTTGAGTCTGGATTAAAAGCAATCCCTTTGATTATGTAAGATTTTTTTCCTGCTTCTGAGTCTGCTGGTTTAGTAGAAAAATGGTCACGTTTTTCACCATTGTCATCAAATAAAAATATTTGTCTTTCCGATGTAGCCGCTGCTAATTTGTAATTATTTGGTGACCAAGCTAGTGCCACAACTTGATATTCTATCTCCTGTAAATTGAATTTTTTTTATAGAATTAGTACATATGTAATAGAGAGCAACCTGCGTGTCTAATATATTTGCAACATATTTGAATTGCATTGCAACAAGTATCTTTTTTTCCACACAATTTGAATAATTTCTGCGTTCAAGAATTAATGCATGATCGAATATGATAAATATTCAATCATATTCAATCAGTATTCAATGTTGTGGTTGAACCAACGGAACCAACATTAAATAAATGTGTACACCATGGTTACCATGACAACCGATGGCAACTACTGGCTACTGGCAACTACCAATAAGATTTAAAACGGATTCAGTGATACAGAAATATCAGGGAGTATCAGATTCATATTATTTTATTGTTTAATTTAATTTAATTTTAAACCTATGAGTCTATTTTGAAGAAAAAAATTACTGCTACTACTAAAATATATTTATTACTTCTACTTGCTAAGTCACAGCTTCATCTGGCTTCATCCCAGAAGAAAACAACGCATAACGATTTGATTGATGATTAAGTGCAGTGACAGTTCGCAATTTGTCGTTGACACCTTTCAGTGACTTTAAGTTTTAAGTTTTGTAAATCCAAATGTGAATTATGTCGGCTAAAACAGAGGTACTTCTTCTCAAAGAGTACATTTACCCACTAAAATCGGTAATTAATTACGTGTCTCTATTAAACACTTCAAACGACCTAGTTTTAAGTTGCTATATTTTTTGTTTACTAATCGCTATTTTATGGTTCTTATGGCTTACAATACGAAAAATGTTAAGACCATCCGTATTTTATATGCATCAGCTTCTGTACGAAGCCGTCTCAGAAAAGAATAACACCAAGGCAATTCAAATAATTAGGCACTATCCCACCACTATTAATATGTTTTATTTATCAGACGGTTATACTTCTTTTTTGAAAGCATGTATGACCGGCAATACGCAACTTGTAAAATACATGATAGACATGGGAGCAAATTTGAATATTAGAACCAGCAAGAACGAAAGCCCCTTTTATTTAGCGGTCTATAATCACGTGAAACATCCACAATCAAAAGATGCCTCCTGCATCCACGCTTTATATTATGCTGGAGCTGATATAAATGCCGTCAACGGAAAAGGTTACAATGCTTTACAATTGGCTTGTTCTTATGGACATACATCATTGGTGAAATGGTTAATAGAAAAAGGTGCTAATGTAAATGTTACACCTGATCCTTATCTTTTAGCTAGAATACAAGGTCATGTAAAGGCAGCTTTAGTTGTTAAACATTTAAAATGTAAGCTTAATGGTACTAACAATTATAGAAAATCTATTAATTAAATTATATTTTAATGATATTCTATTGTCTTTTCTTCTTCTATCATATGCCTTATTCTTAGCTCTTGTTAAACCTTTCTTTGGAGTGTCAAAGCACCAGCTCAAGAAGAAACTTCAAGACTGGGAAGCAAAAGAAATGGCACCTCTCTGGAGGAAAACAGCTAGACACATACAAGCGAAGAAATTTATATCAACAGCTCGCTAAATAATATAAAACTTTTCGATCTTAGAAAATTAGACCTAAGGACCCTCATAGGTCTGCTTACTGGTTTGCCGCTAAAATATCGCTTCAAAAAGATGGGCAAAGCTGATCAAGACCCGTGTCGATTTTGAGAACTGGGACAGCCGTTGCGAGTGCGAAGCATTAGGCCGGCAAAAGTGTCAGCATCTAGGGCAGACGACTGTAACACCTGAACAGATTAAAGCCTTGGCACCTAAATTAATCTTTGGATTCGCTAAGAACATCGGATTAGCAGGGTACTAGGTGAATAGGTAATTCACAATAGATTAACAGGCCGCAAGGGTCGGGGTTAACGTACGACTCTTCTTTTTGCAATACAATAGCTGCTGTTAAAATTGAGCTTGGGGTAGTTAATAATAACAGCAGAAGCAACTGGCATGTTATTACTCAAACTAAAAATATCGCAGCGTTTATGTAAGATCGCTTACTTAGTACTTAGATTTTGATGGCTTTCTTATTTGTCTTTGTGTGTTACAAAGAAAAAGAAAATAGTATACTATAACTTTGCAAGTATTTTAATGGGATTTTATTGTCTTTCTTTTAATTTAATAACGAACCCGGACACAAGATCTTTCATGATTCCTCTATCTTATTTTCTCGAACAGAATATTTAATCTATTAAAATATTCAGCTCTAAATAAGTGTAGGATAGAACAGTTGAATAGTTAACACCATGGAAGGCCGACGTTGAGAAGGACCTAAGAGAAATGGAAGTTGCAAGAAAGCAAGGGACAGGACAGCATGGAAGAAAACAATCTACCGAGGCACAGGCCTGTTAGGTTCGTAATGCTAAAATATACATATATCCATCGGCATCTGTAGGACGTCAGAGCAAAATATTATTAGTTCCATTTTCTGGCGTACGCTCGGAGAAAAAGTTGTCGGGACGGTTAAGCGCGCAGCAATATTCGGTTGCATTGCTGCCGCGCTTAGCCGTCCCGACTACTTTTTCTCCGAGCGTACCTATTTATGACGTGGTAGTCAACAACAGAGTAGGAGGACGTCGGTATGGTCGGTATTACGTCAATATGAAATGTCATCTCAGAAAAAATTTACAGAACGATTCAAATATGGTTCTTTGTACTTGCAGCAAGAATAAGCATTGCAATTATGACTTTAACCACATTCTTTCCCATATACATACATATATGGCTTAATACTGTAGTTCTACAAGTGTTTTATAAATTTCATGAAATGCGCAATGTTGTGATAATCAGTAGCCTAGACGAATTTGATAGGCTATATTGTTATGAACATGAAGGTTATTCAAGCAGAAATGCTCGTCAGTTCATTTTTATGAGCTGGGAAGGTGTATTACACTGCAGTAAAACCACTATAAAACACATCGAGTAATAACTATTCTATCAAATATTTTATTCAATAAAATATACAATTCGCATAAATAAAATATTTATTCATAATTTAAATTTATTAAAATACTTGCAATGTAAATAGCAGCCTATTAGAGTACATGAAAAATGTTTATATCACAATGCACAAAATAGAATAACGTCGTAATGTACACAGAAGTTTTTCTTCTTTCATTATTTTATATTAATCTTTCGAGAGAAGGCATCTACAGTGAGAAAAATTTCAAAAATGCCGATGGAGGAATTGGCGATGGCGGTATCAGACCGCCTGCTTCTTGGACCCTAGCTCGAAAGTCTGGGCATTGGTCGGCGATGCAGGGATGTCCTAACGATCTCCAAAAAAGGCAGCAACAGTAACGGCAAAGCGATAACATTTCAGCATATTGTCTTTCTTCGGATAATCCATAGGTTCTAAAAAATATAATTGAATTAGTTATAATTAAACATTGCTTTTGCCTAGCAATTACCGTTTTAATAGATTATATATTTCTTTCCAGTCATCGATATTCTTTTTCATTTTAATTACGTCAACTTGTTGATTTGTAAAATGAAACTTTGCCAGCTCACGCCATACTCGTTGCTCGCTAACCACTACAGCCATTTGGTCACAACTCTGCGAGCTAGCTAATAAATCTCTGTGGTCGGATAATCGCAGTACAATTTCACGAATACATTCTTCGGGGAGTTGCAGAAATTGTGGTTTCACTTCGGTACCCGGTTCGCAGATCTGCATCTTCCCGGCTAAATTGAGTATGCGGTCGATTTTGGTCGAGTGCTGGTGCCAGAGGAGTTGGGATCCGAGCGGTCCGCCCCAGCATGCAGTCCGTTCGGCGACACTCAACTGCCTCAGTTTGGATATAAGTCGCCTAAGAGCTCTCGGATTATGTTGGTTAGCTGTGGCGTACGCCGCAACTTCTTCCAGCATTACTAGTAGGACTTTCTGAGCGCAACCTGATAACCCTGTCATCTGTTGGCCCATCAGTAAGTCTAATAATCCACAGATATAATTGAATCTTCGAACATCACGGACTGCACTCCTAAAGTCTAATCTCTTCACCGCTTCATCGAATTCGTTAAAACCGGCGATCTGTGGACGTAAGATATAAATACATTATTTTCGATTCATGTTTTAGATAGCGTTACCTCGCGTGTACATTTAATTGTGATATGACAATGGGGTTGGACAGTTTCAGTTTCGGAGTCTTCGCTATCTTCCGAACTTTTCTGCCTATGGAACAAAATGAAGATAGATATGAATATGCGAGTATCAAAGTAGCGAAGTATTAACATTATAATTAACAGGGTAACGTGTGCATGAATTGTACGACTATATAAAGTTCATGTGTTATAAATAAGGTGCAGTGAAACTTTTATTTCTGTTTTTTTGTAAGAAATTATATAACTTATTTTATAGATTTAAGGGTAATATTCGACAGATAAAGAGGCAACATTAGTAAATTCTTAAGTCATATGTATCTGCGATAATCTTTATTCAGGTTAACGTTATGTTGTTAATAAAATTAGCGATTTCGTCATACGTTTAAAGTAAAGATTTGGACGGTTGTGTGCATTGCACTGCATTCCTCATTTCATTCAACAAGAAATATATTACAATTTCCAGAGCATTACAGTTACGTGCCACTGCAGAAATTATTAAAAACTTTGCAATTTGCTACTTTCTGAAGATTTAGACTGTTTGAGAGCATTGCCAGATAAAATAATCTGGCGCGTTATTGGTACAATTATAAGTAGCTATAATAGCTCAAGACTTCTTTCGAAAAATCTATATTTTTCCTATTCGCCAATTTTCGTTTGCCAAAGTTATATAGGCTCTTTGAGAAGCACGTTTGACCTTTCTTTCGATCTCTTTCTAGTTTGCACTTCAGGTACGATTCTGAGTCTTCGCAAAGAGCCAGTAGTTATCGTAATTCGTTTCACACTTAATGCAGTGTCTCTTTATTTGTCGCATACTTTGTTAGCTGTTAAAATTGAGCTGGTGGTAAGCTATTCATCAAAGAAAAATATCAAAGTGTTTGTGTAAGATTGCTTATTTAAAACCTCTAGGCAGTGTTTTGTGAATTATTATTTTTGTGTGTCACATTCAAAACACACAGAAAAAGAAAATAATATAATACAACTTTGCTAGTGTTTTCGTGTTCTGCCATGCCGTGCTTCCTCTACATTGATTAAAGACAAGTGCCGTTATCATATTTATCAAACATGTACGATTTAATATGACATTTACGTGTAACAAAGATAAACATAGTAGTATCTACAAAGCAATGCTTTTGTGGGTTCAAATTAAAAAAATAACTCAATTTTGCTCTTCTGGCATTATTAACAGATATGCCATATCAACAATAAAATGTGTAACCGTTCGGATGTCTTTTAAACACAAAACCATCACCGATTTACATATATCGTGTGTCTTATGTACTTTATATACAAACCTTTACTGCAAATTGTAACAGATCGCGTCAAAAACAATGTAGATTGTAATTGACAATTTCCAAAGCTAAACTACGAAGGGTCTCAAGCGTTAGGCATAATAACACAGGGGCAATGATATAAAGGAACTACATGTGACGTGTATTTAAAATATGTATGAAAAGAACTGTGGTATGTATGTATGTACCTACATACACATACATATGTTATACTATTTGAAAGTTACTCGAGTTGCATCCACTACGACTATTAGAAAGCCTATTCTTATCTCTATTTTTCATTTATAACTATTACATCTTATCATTGTCTAAAACATTTGAATATATACAAGATTATCATAAAGTAAGGGATATATTTTAAATTATTTAACAAAATAAGTTAATATCATGTAGATGATGTTATTTCCTCGCGGAATTCAAAACATCATTTTTATACAGGATGGAGGACCTCCGCACATTCTCCGACCAGTTAAAGAATTGTTAACCAACGCTTTTCAAAATCGTGTGTTAAGCAGATGTTTCACAAATTCATGGTGACCAAGATCACTTGATCGTAGAGATGGGCAGTTCAGTTCAATTTGCAGATCCGTGTCATCAGTTCTAGTTCATTTTACTGAACTGTATCTTTGAGTCAGTTCGCAGTTCATTTCTGATTTTCAGTAGGTACTTACTAGTTTCATTGCAGATATTCACGTATAGTTAAGTATATGTTATGCATTAGATAACGAACATTTCCCATTAAAAATGTTAATTAAAGTTGCCAAATATTGGTAATGATATGATAAACAAAAAATTACTATCACAAGACAATTTTTATTATTGCGACACGTTTCTTTAGTCTCTTATTTTACAAAGAAAATGTTGCGGTTTGATTTGCGTTAATGCATTTTGAACGCGTGTCTTACGAATCTTGTATCAGTCAATTTACCTACTACTCAGTTCATTTCGACCGGTTCTCTCATTCGGCTCTTGTGTGTCAGTCAGTTCACCTAGTTCCTAGTTCATTTCGAACGTCTGTCTTGTTAGTTTTTCAATGCGCTATACATTATTTTAAAATTGTACATATAGACATAATAGAAATCTTGTTTAATATTTCAATTTCTATAAAAAATTATGTGCAGTAATAATGGTAATAAATGAATGATGAACTGGGAACTACTAAGAATAATTTTACTGACACAGTTCATTGAGTCTTTTTAAGGATCCGCGTTTTTGAACTGAGTATATGTAGTTCTTGAACTGCCCATCTCTACTTGATCGTAACCCAGCGGATTATTGGCTGTGAGGTAATTTAAAAAGTCAATATTACCGAACAATTTGGTGCAATTCAACCAGAAATGTTATAGAATCCTGTGTACAATTTGGAGGAAAGGTTGGTAATCTTACAACCAAATAGAGGTCATACATATTGAGCAACTGCCGTAATTGGCTGTGGGCATACTAAATCCCATTCCTTAAGCAATTGAATTTCGTTTATTTTTTTTATTAAACCCATCTTTTATAAAATTATAGGTGCTATTAAAACTATTAACTATTTTAAACGTGCTCGTGCTAGTTATGGGCAAAGATGAATTTCAATACGAGGATGATACAATACATATGTTCTCTATAGACGAAATTGTTCATAATTATTCATTAGTCATGAAATCCAAGGTTTTAGTATCGTTACCTATAAGCATTATCTAAATATCTGTTACAAATAAGGATCAAGATACTATTGTTCTCTTAAGCTTATAATTATATTATGAAACATAAATTACAGAGAAAATAATTAAACTTTACTTCTAAAGCAGTAAAGAAGAATAACATAAAACAAGAATGACTGGTAAGTGTACGTAAAAATAAAAAACTCTAAATACGATTTAGAAATATGCACAAGAAAGACTATTGAACCTGAGTATGCCAAAAATAGTCCTCGTTGTCAACAAGAAAGTCTTCCTATCTAACAGCCTCCTACATAAGGATTTCTGGATGAGACGATACCGCTAAAAATAATATAATATAGTTGGTGCTTTTAAGCAATATATTTCCGAATGAGCCGACAAAAATGGAATGGTGTTTTGTGGATAATAATTTATTGAAAGTATTAGGATAATACTATGTTTTCCATATTTTTGTATTACATTCCTTACATAAACATTACAAATTTTTGTTTGAAAATGTTAGGTGCGTTAAATAAAGAAATGTTTTCATAAACTTTCACCTATATAATATTAAATTACTACAGAAAACATGTTTTCAATTTTAATCTTATTGGAAGCATCACAGGCTTATTTCACTGTTATATGAAATCAATAAACTGCAGGGTAACCACAGCTTTAAAAAAACAGAGTAACAGGTTTATAATGCAATTTATTTATAGAACAATTAAAAGGATAATTACGACTAAGACGAAACTTTATTTATAGAATCTAAATGCATAGTAAAATAGATTTATTTATATTGACAGCATGAACTTAGCATTTCTTTGGTATGTCTTACACCACATTGTTCTATTGGATTAGAAATAGACACGTCTAAAATAAATACTATAATAGAATTAAGTAAATATGTATAATATTATTCCAAGACATAAAGCAAACGCAAGTATATAATACGCGCTTCCGGAAAAGATCTTATAAAGTCGAGGTCATGGCTAATTGAGCAAGTTAATTCTACAAAATTATACGTTTGTCTTGCAAACATGCCTGAAACACAATTTATTTAATTTCTTTTGGTTAAGCTCACGAAAATACTAACAAAATTGTATAATTCAAGAGAACTAGTGTATAGAAAGTAACATGGTATACGAGTTGTGAACAAAGGATTCGCGAAACATAATCGATAGCTCCGTTTTATGAAACGTGTTGAGCATCACTTAAAATTACGAAATTTACTCACTTTAACATTCTGCAGTTTTCTAAATCCTTCATTTTCTCCCAACCCTCTTGCGTTTTAACCCAGGCTTCCCCTGGAGATCGCCAATCTTTCGATATAAACGGCATATTCTATGCAACTACCACTCACTCACCTTCACAGCTGAGATGTAAACATATACAATAACATAACACAGCTGTTTCTCGCGACGTTGCCAGACGCGCGATAGAACGTTGATGTTTGCCAATCGAAAAACTTCATTAACTTTCTAACGAGCACGTTTTTTTGTTATTAATTATAGAACGAGAGTTGATTGTCCCGATGATCGGAATCCGCGAATTACGTAGTTGCGCCTTCGCATTTTAATGCGTTATTGTTTTCACGCATTTGACAACTGTGTTAGCCTGTTTAGCTCATATCGCTCATATTTTACTCCCGATTTCAAACGCAGACGTCTTGTATGAACAAAACCCGTTGGTACACAAATAATGAAATAATCATGACGGTACATACTTGAAATATAATACATATTGCGATATACTTTACAAATTCATTACATTATTCACTCCTATAAAATTGATGTTTAGTAACTGCAGTTAGTGACTCGGATTGTTATTGCTGTTTTGCACTTCGTTGGTTATTTGTTTAAACTAGATGAAGGGACAAAACATCTGATTATTAATATCACCAAGTCAAGGTGTATAATAATAACAAACGTTATTAATTTCTGAATTTGAGCTACTGATACCTATGGTATGAATAAAACAAAGGTAACAAAACTGTATACATACGTAGTGTATTACACTATACATATATGTATTCTTATCTAGTAAATTTGAATTTAGTTTTAACAAAATTTAGGAAACAGTTTTAAGAATTGATAGATATGTAGAAGAAAATAGTTAATTTTTACCGATCAGGCGTTTTGATTTGAAATTACATATCAACATTCCCGAATTTCAGAAATTAATAATTTCAAAGATGATGAAAACCTATCGCACATAGGAATTTCTGAAAAGTTGCACCATTCGTTGTTTCGAGTTAAATAATGTAATGGATGATGTAGCTGCATGTACATGCAACTAAACTTGCACCAAGCGCATCCATAGTGACATGTAGTTCAGAGTTTAATTTTCTTTTATTATTTTAATTGTTTCTAGCATTTTTTTTTACACGGAATATCGAGATGTATGAATACTCTACGATTAAATTGAAAGATAATTTCTCTTTCTAGTTTACTGTGTTTTGGCACCATCCCATCTTTAAAATTAAAAGCTTATCAAAAATTTTTGAACCGTAGGTATACATACATACGAGCAAGACCCAAATTTAATAAAACGAATTAGTAGCAGAAACGACACGATAACCAGCCCAAGACCATTATTTGAAATTAATACATATTTAACATACATAAATTAAACTTGAAGAGATATTCGCTAGTATGTACACTATATAACTTTATAAATGCGAATCGAGGTGGTGTAGGAGCTAGGCAGCCAATTTAACAAACCGCAAGAAGGTCATATAGAAGTGATACGTAATGTAGTAATTTACGTAGACTACTTTTCGATTTTTATTTCATGATACCGTGTTCTTTATTATTATTCATTTTTTTTTACTCACAGTCAAATGTATGCAATTACCGCGTGAAACATAGTTACTTGAAAGGCTTACTTAACATTTGAAAATTTAATAAATAGCGACTATAATCTCAGTGCGTCTGACAGAAACAAAGAAGCGCTTGAGAGAGAAAGAGCATATTCACTTGCGATACAATCGATCTATTCTCCGTAACATGTTCGTTTCAGATAAGGCGTAAGTTCGCACGTATTTGACGAAATGGTCTTCCTTATTTTACGATATCGTAGCAACCAACCGTATAATAATTAGTGCGATATATACTATTATTAGAAATGGGAAGTAGTGTCCGTCGTTGCGCTGGTAATATTTGTGATGCGAATGAGATAAATAGAAATTATTTTAGTCATTCAAAATTTTATTATCTGTCAAAGTTACACAGAATTCTACTTTCTATATTAAATATATTCTTAAGTTAAAAGATTTCATTAATAAAAGAAATTATTATTAATGTATATTTTTTGACCTTTTAAACGCATATTAAAAGTAAAAAAAAACAATAACAGTAACTCAAAAAGCATTTATTAGAAATAAAATTGTTTATAAAACAACACAAAATGTATTCTATCAAATGTTTTAAAAAAATGTCTACAGAATGTTCTTAAAATTTAATTATAGTGCATTCTAGATGTAAAATTGAACGAATACCTATGTTTGGAAGCTATTAAATACAATTTAGTCAGTTATCATTATCATAATCAATTTTGTGAGCTGGACGTCTGCATTTGTAGTTGGCTTTTGTCATTGCCCTCCAAATGGTTTGACGACAGCAATTTAAATGTAGCCTTTCTTGAATTGCACGTATGGATGAAAACGGCCTCTCTCGAATTACGTTCAATACGTTATTGACTGTCATTTTCGCTTAGGGAACGTTTCCTACCACATACCCCTTTACGTCCATTGGCAAACGCATTTTCGTCTTCCGCAAATTCTTCCAGCGGTATATCTGAGATATCTGTGAAAATTTAAAAAAATAGGGTTGGTTCTAATATAAATAAATAAAATGAATTCACATAAATATAAAAAAAAACATGCTACTTACAGATAGGTTGAGCTCCTCTGCAATATTCGCAATTGCTACATTTCTCTTTAGAAGAGCGCATAACTTGCCCTTGTTTTCGGGAGTTATATCTTCTTGTCCTGGATGTCGTGGCATTTTCTTTACTTTAATGGCACTTTATCACTGTTCAAAGTAAAACTCTTTCGAAAATGTTGTACTTACCCTTTTATATGCTTAACATAATCGTTTATCCTCCCCCCATAGCTATAATCCTTCAGTTCAGTACTATTTCATTATAGCAAGTTCCTAATTACAAAAACGGCTAATGCTACTTGTTAAATCTGTATAATTACATAAGAATCGTTTTCATTGTAATCTCTTTTATTAATTAAATCCTTTAACTTAAGAATACCCAAGTTTAACATAGAATATAGAATTCGGTGTAAGGAAACAATATCGCATGCGATAATGTAGTAATTAGCAAATAGTCCGTTATTGTCTACTTTCCAATTTTATACCATACTACTACTATCCTTCGTGTGAAGAAGCATTAATTGTTCATTCTCAAATTATAACCATCTCAAACTAGTAAATTGCACCAATTTGAATAAACCTAATTATTATAGTAATAACAACTAATAAACAAATAATGATAACTGACTAAATTGTATTTAATAGCGTCCAAACATAGTCGTTCAATTTTACATCTAGAATGCCTTACAGTTACACTCTGCACTATAAGTAAATTTTAAGAACATTCTGTACACATTTACTGTTGTTTTATAAACAATTTTATTTCTAATAAATGCTTTTTGAGTTACTGTTAAGGTTTTTCTTTACTTTTAATATGCGTTTAAAAGGTCAAAAAATTATACATTAATAATAATCTCTTTTATTAATGAAATCTTTTAACTTAAGAATAAATTTAATATAGAAAGTCGAATTTTGTGTAACTTTGATAGATAATGAAATTTTGAATGACTAAAATAATTTCTATTTATCTCATTCGCATCACAAATATTACCAGCCCAAGGACGGACACTACTTCCCATTTCTAATAAAAGTATATATCGCACTAATTATTATACCTCTGTGGGTGCTACGATATCGTAAAATAAGGAAGACCATTTCGTCAAATACGTACGAACTTACGCCTTATCTGAAACGAACATGTTACGGAGAATAGATCGATTGTATCGCAAGTGAATATGCTCTTTCTCTCTCAAGCGCTTCTCTGTTTCTGTCATACGCACTGAGATTATAGTCGCTATTTATTAAATTTTCAAATGTTAAGTAAGCCGTTCAAGTAGCTATGTTTCACGCGGTAATTGCATACATTTGACTGTGAGTAAAAAAAAAATGAATAATAATAAAGAACACGGTATCATGAAATAAAAATCGGAAAGTAGTCTATGTAAATTACTACATTACGTATCACTTCTATGTGACCTTCTTGCGGTTTGTTAAATTGGCTGCCTAGCTCCTACACCACCTCGATTCGCATTTAAAAAGTTATATAGTGTACAAGAGTAGCACTTCGATACTCGTATGAGCGTCCCACACTCCCAACCATTTGATAGATCCTCTACAGTAGTATATGGTGTCAGTGGAACTATGACACTATATCACCCATTCAGATTGAATTGGAATGTCAAATAAGAAGCGAGAACCTGACGAACATACGAGCTCTAGGAGCGACACTTGCACAATCGTATACTTCGAGGTGAAAAATGACATAGCATATATTCATTTTGAATAAACAAAATATATCTAACAAAAAAAGAACTATCTATTTTCCAAGCAGACAAAGTGAATTCAGCAGATAGAAGAAGCTCAAAATGTACAACAGCAACAGAGACAATTTAATTATACCTGTTGTTACAACAACAATACAAATCGAAGTAATCGATCTCGAAAAATTTTGGATGAAGAAACCACGACATTCTAGCGCACCCATGACTTCCCTATTATGTAATATACCGGTTACTACCGCTACAGCAACAGTTAATTATCGCTAATTATTAAATACCGAACGTATATACATTAGTGAATAGAAGTAGCTTGAATTTATATAACGCAAGGCCAATTCTGGTCAGCAGACACACTATAGTTATTATCGGCAAAACACCCGGTAATTATATATCACTAATTTATTAATTACCGTACTTATGATGAAATTAGAAGCGACTGACAGCGGTTCAAGTATACAACGACAGTATTCGAAATAATCCATTTGCGGAAAAAAGTACTGAATTCAAGAACATCTGTGACGTCAGTAATGACAGGTGAATCGAAAGGCCATGAAGAGTTTCTTACTTTAAATAAAAGGGTAAAATTTTCATGAAACATTTCACATTTCAATACGTCCATGCGTTGTTCTTAATACAGTAATGCATCAATAATCACTACTTTAATTGTCATAGTTTTGGATATACAGTCAACTCTCCTATAACGCGATTATTTCGTATCATGTTATGTAGAAACCGCGCTATAAGAAGCTCAGTATTGAAACCGTGATATAAGAGTACCGCGTTATATGGAAACCCCGTTATAAGAGATTCAAAATTAGTACGAATCGGATTGATTTGTACCGTGTTATATGGGAACCGCGTTGTGTTTGATTCGTTCATGCACGATAGGCAAGGTAATATGTTAAGCACAATGAAATTATTTATTTGCTGGATTTAATGTGAACCTGCCGCGTTATATGGAAACCGCGCTATAAGAGACTCAGCCAATCATACGCACCGCGTTATATAAACTACGTTATCCCCTCCTATAACTAACGTTATAGGAGGGCTGACGCAATTACCCCGTTGTAGGACGGTTGGTAGTATTTATTATATTTTGCATATGTCTATAATGTATAATAATTTAATTTCTTATTAGATTATTGTCTTCTCAGTTATTTTATTTTCTATTCCTTATTGAAAAGGAAAAAAATGCTCAAATAAAATCTTAAAAAATTTAAGTAAGGTATTTAAAAGCAGCCGAAGTTTTTCTGGCTCGTTGGCTCATTTTATATTTTAATTTTGTGTATTAACATGGTAATAATAAATAAAACAAATTAGACAATTGGCATGAATTTTATTCAAACAGATACAAATAATTTAAGAAATATTAACATATATTTTATGCATATTACTTACATACATAGCGCAATTTCACTCCTACATTAAGATATATACAACATTCAGTACATTAGACGTTATAGCTACTATTCATGTAAAACGGATCTTATTCTAATAATTTTCGACAAATAAAACATTTTATTTTCATAACATTGTAGTTACACAAACGTGACAACATCGTCCGGTTTCATTTAAATTATACATTCGTAATTTTGAGTATTTCATTTAATTTATATGAAAAATATACAGATCCTGCAATTACTGGCCTTTACAAGAAAACAATTTACCTTGCGCAAAGGAATTATTTTTATTGTAAATGTTGAAGTTGAAAATGAC
Organism: Popillia japonica; assembly: GCA_004785975.1. Taxonomy (NCBI): domain Eukaryota; kingdom Metazoa; phylum Arthropoda; class Insecta; order Coleoptera; family Scarabaeidae; genus Popillia; species Popillia japonica. Next base: position 21,793 of record SMLS01067514.1, read on the forward strand.
ATGTAGGTAGATTGATTAGTGTTAAGATATGATAGTGTGGGTTTATTTTATTTCACCATATATGTAATTAAAAATTAAAGCAGTGGTTGTATAAAATAACATAAATATATGTATATTAAGGTTACTAGAAAATATATAGGATAGAATATTTTTAAATAAGAAAAATGTATATTACTATGTAAGAAAAGTTAGAAGAGTTATAATCACATAACTTATTCTGATCACATTTTTATGAATTCTATATTCAATAACATAAAAGTAATAATTAAAACATATTAAATAAAATTAAGATAGAATAGAAAAGTTTAGCGTTACTTCGACTAGTTATTTTATGAACACATACAAAGTACATACAAGATGTTCATATAAATGTGATCGGTACATTCTATATGCGGCATTTTAAACCTTAATATAAATTATTATCATACGTAAAAGATTCTTACAAAATTATTTAAAGAAATGCATATACAATCATTAATTTCTAATATATACAATTTTTTATGTACGTATTAAAAAAATGATAAAATCGATATGTTTAAATTTGTAATACTGACTTGCGCTCTTCGTAAAATGTAATGTGAACGATATGTTAACAGATATTTTTTATTGACTGTAATTTTTGTTTGTTAAACCTGAAATAACTTATATATATGTACATAATATACGTGTTCACACTTGTGTGATTAATATGGCCAAAAAACAATTTAACAAACTTAAATAGTATATCAAGGCGTTCTTTAATTTTTCTGGGAAAACTAAACGTAGTAAATTTAAATGCAATTCTTTTATATTCTCGTTTTTTGAACATATTAAATTTAAATAATTTTCTTGGATGGAATGAGTAATTATATAGGTACCTATTATTTGATGGATTCCAAATAATACGTGTATTCTAACTCAGTCAATTCTTCTTCTGTTTTCGTACTGTAACAAAGGATTTACGAATTAATATATAGTGTAAGCAAAAAGTTAGGTGCAAGAAATGACAAAATATTTATTACCTATTGTGTATGCTTCTTCTTCTCCTTTGCGGGTACTGCTCGCTTGTTGCTTCTATACATAATACAACAAGTTTTTTATCACAAGAATAAGAGGCCTGTTCCAATAGGCGTTGGCCTCTTAACGAACCAGCTAGACCGACTTTATCGCTCTCAGATGAATGCCATGCATCACAAGATGTGTCTAATGCTCTTTCGCCGTTCACCAAAGCGCCATGCCAAACGGCTTTATTTGGCCATGTTAAGTCGGTTAGAACGTTCTTTCCATTGAAGGAGAATATGCGAGGTGGATGTGGGAATGGTGCTCCGTCCCCCTTAAACATTTCCGCCCATGAGTTAAAAAGTACTTCTCCTCGAAGATTGGAGACTGGCAATTTGCGGTCGAGTTGCCTCACTATGGAGTCGACATTCTGTACCCGCGAAGATAGTAGAGCTCGGAATGTGCCTCTAATGCCAGCTCTTCTTGACTCTCGATAACACGCGTAATCAGCTCCGCGTACTCCATGGATATCGCCAGTGTAGGCTTCATTGAGAGCGGCTAATCGAAGCTGTAAATTAAATTATGTTTCGTGTGAATTCCAGGTAAAAAAAACAGGAGCGATTTTAATTGTATTATACAAATACTGTAATAATTTTGAATAAATTAGTGTCCGATCGATTCTCTTCAAAAATAAAATGTGCTGTTAGCAATGGCACCGAGTATATCATACGTTCAAAAAATAATTACGCATATTTAAATGATATTGATTGGTAACAATTGTATAGAAATATATTGTTGTTTATCTATAATATTTTTTCCACTAGTCCATTACAATTTTATTTTTGAGGGTACCTCAATGTGAAATTTTCCATATTTCGTATTATTTGTGCTTAAATTCATGTTGAGCTTAATTTTTGTGGCTGAGGACATTATTTTTACGAAGTACATACTAATGTTTGTAATTGGAAAACTCTATTGACATTGTAGAGCGTTGTAGAGTACGATAAAATAGTTACAGAAAACTGTGTAATAAATCACGTCTCTCCTAGTTCCTTTATCTACTTGCCGCAAGAGGGCGTAGTGTGACATAGTGTTGCTGAAAAATATGAAATCGTTTTTGAAAACACAAAAACTAAGAAATAATACAAAAGATGGGTAACTGATACATTTCTTTTTAATTATAAATAAAGCTATGGCCAAAAGTTAATGAGAGAATTGGAACTGAATTCGTAGTTAGAAACGACTCGAGGGTAAAACTTAGTTCAAACGTTTTCCATAACAAAATCTGCATTTTATAATTTAGTATTACTTGAAACGTTCAACAGTGTAGGTTGTGCTATGTATTCTTCTGTTAGGTGTATGGCATGTTATGCTTATTTCATGCTATGCTTTGTCGAACTATATTAATAAGAGTGGACAAAAAATGTAAACGAAACGTTAACTTGCTTTTAAAATAAAAATCAATGCATTTTGAGTTACAACTTACCAATTTAGGATACCACTGCAACATAAATATCCTATTAATTTACAAGTTCTCTTTTTTTATGAACATTCAATTACTTATTACTCAGAAAACTACTTAAACATATTTTTATAAAGATCTAACATAAATATTTCTTACCCCAGAAACATCAGACGGTTTTGGTATGTGATTTATCAAGTTGCTAGCTTCAAATGGTGGGCGAAGCTGTGGAGTACTAGTCGTCGGCGGAGCTGGGGTAGTAATGGGCAATAAACTTCCCAACTGAAAAAGTAAATAATGTGATATTGAATTGTTTGCAGGAGTTTATTTAATGATGCTTACCGCAATATATTGCCAACCATTGTTGACTCGTACTAGTAAAGCCTGTTCTTCAATGACGTAAGCTAGAGTTCCCACGGGACTGACTGGGGTCATTTTGGTCATAGAATCGCGATCTTGGAATGTTACTGCTCCGGGTACGATGCGTGATTGTACATCGAATTCTTTTATTGGTGGTGAAATCGTTGTGGCTCTACCTACAAATATAGGTATATAAAATGTATTATATATATTGTATAGAATTTATATGGAATGAAACATATAAAGTTAATAATGTAATAGTCAGGAAAGGAGTTGTGTAGTGTACAAATTAGCTTCAATTTAGCCATAAATCTTAAAAGTTCAGAACGGTTCGTTGGACTGCACGTGATATTTGGGAAAATTAATTACATATATTCTATTTTTGATAAAATCAAATTTATTAGTGAAACGGATGTTAGTAACGATTAAGCGTTCAGCAGCTTCCCGTAAAAACCATTGACAGAATGTCAACCTTGCGTGATAATCCCGTGAATTGAAAGTTTGCACATATTGAATATAGTAAAGGACTGAAGAAGTGCTCATAGAAAGTTCACTTGCAGCCCAAACTCGTTTGACACTTCTGCTGTGATTTTTATCACATATACAGTATTTATTATTTCTGGAATTCTTTTTTATGAACATAACACAGACTTATTGATAAGTATTGATAAACGAGCCACCCACGTAAAATTCATACAATGTGATGACAATACCAGGACAGGGCACGCGCAATTGCTATGTTGGATAATGGATAGAGTATACGTGCTGTAGCGCGTGAATTTGGGGTAAATCCAAATACTTTGTTTAAAGAGAAAATGGGAAATATCATACACAGTTGCAAATGAA
>ML218503.1:5539-38379 GCA_004785975.1 Popillia japonica
AAGTGAATGCAGTCAGTTATTTAGGGAAAGGTGGGAGAACTGAACGACTTCGAAAGAACATCGTCAAATTGAACATATTCACCATAAGTGAATATATTCACTCCGTTCAGTACGAAAGAATACACCTATGGTAACCTTAATCAGCTTAGGTGTGCAAGTATATTACCAGATATTACAAGAACGCTTGTTGTGATTTATTCATTTAATTTTTTGGCAAAAATTTAATATTTCAAGATAGATAATTAGCTTAAGGAATGTTGAGGGAATACAATAGAAGATACTCACGCATAACAGGAAATTATTAGAGTTTACTATGCAATTGCTACTCACTATAATAAATTATTTGAGCCTATATACACACATATAGGATACGTGACTATGTATTTGATAACTTACAATTACATTGTAATAATTGTAGATACTATGAAACAATTATATAGATAGAGGGTGTCCGCGATATACAAAGCATGCATTTAAGGGATGATAGCAATAACGATTTAGAAACAAAAACATTTAATACACCATGGGTCTATCTGGAAGCGTAAACGAGAAAAAAAATTATTTCTCATGTCACAAACTTCGACACATACTGTACAGCGGCAGCAGATCAGTACAGCATTTACCCGACGATTACAGGCGTGTGTTGTTGCAAATGGGCAACACATCGAGCCTTTCCTGTAATACATTTTCTCCTGTCTCTCAAAAAGGTCGTTTTTAGGACCACCAATTTATCACAAATAAAAGAAAAGAACTAAATTTTGTAGTAGCCTTTACGAAAGAGCTCAAAGCATCCTAACATAATTGCACTATTATTACATTGTTTTCATTCAATGCGACTTTCCCTCAACTTAAATTTTCATTTACCGATCGAAAGCTGCTATTAAACACGCCCTTTTCACTCTAACTTCAACATAACATCGATTTTGTCATAACATTATTTAAAAAAACGCAAAGATACCTCTTTCCTACTTATCGCATATTTTTAAAACGTATGGCCATTGACTTCGTACGATATGGTACAATACAATGGTCTAATGTAGTTCAAGGTCGTATAAACATATGTTGCTTCGCTTGCATCTGTGATATATATGTGCTTCTATTGAATACGTGTACAGTATGGTGTCAGAGAAATGACACCACGCTTCAGTTTCAAAGTATTAAATAATTCGTTTTCGTCGTTGTTTTCAGTTATTCTCAACTCTAAGTGTATTAAATGTTTTTGTTTCTAAATCGTTATAGCTGTCATCCCTTAACTGCATGCTTTGTATATCGCGGACACCCAGTATATATATAATTGTTTCATAGTATCTACAATTATTACAATGTAATTGTAAGTTATCAAATACATAGTCACGTGTCCTTTAATTTAGATATTTTACCATTCTGTTTATCAATTCTACAATATTTGTTATTGTGAGTCGAATAGCTTACAAATGCAAAAGTAATAAACATTATAGATTTAATCAGATAGTGACAGTACATCTTTTCGTAACGATATTAAGTTTTATAGTGCATTGTAGTCAAACTGCATTCTTAAGCTATTTAACCATGTTTGCTATCGCGATGTATTCATGTGCACTAGGTTACAATAATGCCCCATAAATTCCCAATATAGCACTAATAGAACAGCTGAGGAAGATACGTAAACAAGTAATAAGTAAGAAAATTTACGAATAAATTTTCAGTAGTAATATCCCTAGGACACTGATAATCACGAAATAATTTTATTAGTTTCCGAGAGCACGTTGCTTGGTAACATCCCGACGCCGTAGGGGGAGGGATGTTACCTAAAGAAACGTGCTCGAGGAAACTAATAAAATTATGAGGATTTATCTCTGTCCGTGGGATATTTGGTCAGAAAATTTTTGGCTTTTTAAATTAAGGTTAACATTTATTTATTAAAAGAACAATTATTGAAAGTACAATTTGAGAAACTAAATGAGCTTGCAGAAGTTGCTGAATTTGTTTCCAATTTATCTATATTTTCACTATTTAGTTCTCCAAATCGTGACATTTCGAAAATTAAATTTGAAACTGTCAAGTTTTACATAAGCAGTGATATGACATTAAGTCAGGTGACAGCCGGGGTGTTATCGCTAGCGATAACATTCCGGGGTAGTTATCAGTATAATCAAATGTTGATTGGATATCCTGATACATGTGACATAAAAGGATTAATTTTGATTGGTCGAAAATTGAATCCAAAAATTTTCTAACAAATTTACAAAACAGATTATGATTTTCTGTTTGCAACGTACACAATTTTAACACAATTTTTACTTGCACATGCGTACTAGAGTAGTTGGTGTTTACAGCTAGATATAATCAAACTAAACTTTGATGTATTTAGTAGACTTTGAGAATATTCCAATTTAAAAGTAATACTACTATTACATTGTAGTTGATTGTAATAGTAATACTTGATCCTTTGACCACAACATTATTAGTTATTGGAGGTTATGTTTGTATCCGTTTATATCTTCATCAATCGAACAATGTGCGCAGTTTTATCGCACAGATTTACTGATACATTTAGGACAGGTTTACAATGTACGAAAAAATTTAGAAGTAAATTTCTTTACATAATTTTCTGTCTGCAACGTCTCAAATCATTTATTCGTAAATTTTCTCGTAAGTTTTTGCGTAAATTTAACGACATGTCAAACAGGCTTTAGAAATAAGTCGAACTATTTAATAAGTAGAGAGAATTTTACATTTTGAATATTTGAATATATCCTTTTATACTTTTGACTAATTTTGCAAGATTTTTGTTTGTGTTTGTGCATTGCGGCAGTCGTAACTTTTGAATCAAGACCTTACTAGTAAAAAAAAGAAATGTGGAAGTAATATTAACACGGTGATGTATTCCCACTACGAAATAGAACAGCGAGAATGTGTTTCTCACAAGTAGTGAGCAAAGTAGCGAAGTTAATAACAGAAGACCTACCTTCCACTTTAAGTGAGTGTAGTTATTGTGGACGAAAGATAAAACCAACGGATAGTGAAAATAGAAGAATATTTAAAAGATCGGTAAAGAATCCATAACGACGTAGTAAAACGGTGATACGTTCCTTAGCAGCGAATAATAATCATTTTACAACTTCGATTACACGAGGGGAAAATTTATACTCGCCTGCCAACGAAATCAACAAGAAGGCCGCCGAGACGAAGAAAATGAGATTGCAATGAGCCAAGCAGCACAAAATCTCACAGTTGAATTTTGGGAAAACATATACCTCTATTATATTTGCAGTTTTAGTAAACCTAAAAATTGAATGAATATTTCGTCTTTTCAGTGTTTATTTAGTGACAAATTACGTCTAGCAGTAATAGAAAATGTTCAATTAGAAGAAGACTACACAAGCGCGTTGCCACGACCATGCAGTGATTTGAACAGTGAGACATCCTCCTGCAATAATAATTTGGTCCTGCATATCAGGACAGGAGCTAAAGCCTGTCTATTATGTTACGGGTACAATGGGTTCAATACAAATCCGCAATGAAATCAATATTATGTCCATTCAATTCTCAGAGTTTGAAGATTTAGTTTATTAATTTATGCAGGACGATGCGTCAGCAACTTGTAAATCTTGCCATAGCCAAGCTCCAGACTTAAACACTGTCTAAAATGTACGAACTGGATTTTTACGTATTGTGCACCTGTCTCCAAATGCGACCCTAGCTGTTTGATTGGAAAATATTGAAGGTGCTTGGCGTACCTAATACCCCGGATTTAAAAATATTAGCCGTGTCATATATTAAAAACATGCCCAGAAGAGCTGCCACTCTGCTAAGGTTAGGGTAGCTTAACAAAATATTAATTTGTATATGTTAGTGATTACTTTATCGAATTTTCCAACTAAATTAAAACCAAGCGATGGGCGATCTTGTAGCTGTAACTGAAAACCAACTCTGTTAATTTACAGATTGTGTAAATTGACGTTTTCATGCAATTCACAATTCCCTCTAGAATGTTCCAATTGGTATGAAGGGTGCTTAAAACATGCGCTTATAAATTACTCATAATACTATAAAACAACATAAACAAACTATACAACGAGAATTCTTGACTTGAACTTATAGTTTACTTTAGTAACAGTTTTAAGTACTGTAATCTCTCACAACATAATGTTCTCCTTTAGTCATTTTTTCGTAAAAGTTCTATTTTTAGGTGCAATAAAATCCAAATCCGGTAAGGCTGATATACTAGGGATACTCGTCTGGCCGTTAAAATTGACATTGTTAGGAGGTTTTCTCACAATTCTCGCGTGGGAACCAAAATTATGTTTATTAGCATGCAGGTTGTAGTTGACATGCACCGGATTTGCTATTATATTGGGAATTGCAACACTGCTATTATTCATTATATTAGTCCTAGATGTGTTTGCTACCGAAGTATTTGTCACTTTTTTACCAGGTTGCACTGGCGGGCTAGATATAAAATCTGTCCAATCTTCATCATCGTCTATATTATTTGACTTCCCCACATTAGGATTTGGAAAAGCTTGATTTACTTGCTGGGGTACCAGCCCACTGAAAAAAGTGTTGATACTAGTCTTAGTAAATGGTAATCCGTTCATGTGATTCTGGTATTGATGACTTATTATAGATGGTTGAAATGTATCCCTTGCAATTTGATTCTGTTGAAATAAAGAGGACGGCTGCTGAACGTTTAAATTGGATATATTACTGATATTAGAAGGTATCCTAGTTTGAAGTAAACCATGAGGTGTAATGACAGGTATGGGTTTCTTTGGTTGCTGAAGTTGGCTTAAATGCGGCACTGACAGTCGTAACTCTGGTTTCGGCAACTTATCTGGTTGAAATGTTGGTTTTATCGGTGCTGGATTACAAACAAAGTCCGACCAATCCTCTTCATCATCATTACTTTTGTTTGTTGTATTGAATACTTGCAGACCTTCGGTTGATTTACCAGCTGCTACCGTTATTCCAAAATGTTTCACTTGTTTTTTATCTATACTCTTCAGATTTTCTTTTACTTTTTCATTGTTGTTAAGAGTATTATGAAGGGAACTAATTTTACTTACTTGAACTAGATCAGGAATACTAGTTACAGTTAAAGGTGTATGTGTGTTGTCAATTAAAATATTTGGTTTAGCATTTTCAGCCTTTTTCTTGTTTGGTAGTTCTTTTTCTTTACTCGTTTTTTCATCTGTTAATGATAATGCATCTTTTCTAGAATAAGACAATTCTATATTTAAAATATCCTCGTCAGTAATCCCCGGATTAGGCCAATTAATCTGAGTCAGTTCTTGAGATGTTTTGCTAGTAACTACAATCGTCGGTTTAAGTGGTTCTAGAACAGGCTGTAACATCCCTCCGGTATTAAAATTCCTAAACTCATCTTGAACTGTTTTTTGGGTTTTAGGATCAGGTAGGCTCATTTGGAAATCTGTAAATTCATCATCGGATTCTACCTCACCTTTTCCAACAGTTTCATACACTTGATACAATTTATCATGTGTTTCATCGGAGTTGCGCTCAGTCGAAATGTAAGTTTCTCTTAACGGCAACGGCGGCGTGTTGGACCAATGCGTATAATCAGCATGTTTTGGAGTTTGATATGAAGTAAATTGATCAAACTCATTTTCAAATGTAACAGGAGTAGCTTCAGATTTTGTGGACGCTTCTTCGGAATCTTGAATATTGTCAGTACTAAATTGTAAAGATTTAACCGATTCGTTATCACTATGGAAACGCGCACGTAGCACTGGCGTAAGATTGTCCGCTGTTTTCTCCTGTTGATCTAGATTCATATCCTGTTCCGATATTTTGGAAGAGTTGTCTTTGGACTGACCTTAAAATAAAAACGAAAACTGTTATAGTTATGTATGACACATTTTTTTAGACAATCTATTTTAACTTGTTGGTGTAAAATTTATACACATGCTGGGATTAATAAGTGTCATTTAATTGAATTTGTACAAAATAGCTATAAGCACAGATTTGTCTCACAATCAATGATAGTTTCGTTTTTGCGCTATTTCCAACGGTTAAAAGTATCAGGAGCATACGCACTGAAAGATAAGCGTTCAGGCAGAAAAATATTACCATAACATCGATTTTATTGTCATAGCATTATTTAAAAAAAACGCAAAGGTACCTTTATTTTAACACGTATGGCCATTGACTTCGTACGATACAATAGTCTAATGTAGTTCAAGGTCGTCTAAACAGATGATGCTTGGCTTGCATTGAATACGTGTACAGTATGGTGTAAGAGAAATGACACCACGCTTCAATTTCAAAGTATTAAATAATTCGTTTTCATCGTTTTCAGTTATTTTCAACCCCAAATTTTTGATATGGTTTTTTGGTTATTTAAGAAGCAATATGGATGAGTTTTCTTGTACAGTTTGACCAAATAAGGTTTTTTAGAAATAATATTTTTTTTCTCGTTTACGCCTACAGATAGACCCAAAGTGTATTATATGTTTTTGTTTCTAAATCGTTGTAGCTATCATCCCTTAAAAGCATGCTTTGTATATCGCGGACACCCTGTATACTATATGATTCAAAATACTTTTTATAAGCGGTGGCTATGGATTACGTAGGTATATTTGAAAAACGTATGGCTTAGTTTAATATCATTTATGTGCTTATGTATCTGTCAAATGTGATTAATTTTTAATGTCAGAATTCTGGTTAGCTGAAATGTTGTATTATCGTTGGTGGTCCCTAACTTATTACATTGAATCAGAAAAATGGTATGTATGTGTATATGTAGACGAGCAAGTAAAGCAGTCGAAGTCGTTAGGTCAGTGACAGTCAGTGAGTTGACAACTCGTCAGACCGAATTTGATTCGCTCTGTCAAATCATGGTCAAATGCGATTAATTTCAAAATCAAATGTATTAGCAAATATTAAATCTTCTTTGTACGTATTGTACGTCTGCCACTACCTATCTTTCGTTAAACACTTCCAGTATCTTGAAGGGTATTTACCAGATAACGAATGTTATGAAATACGGCTTCATCGATTATTACTTCTGGATATTTCAAACGAAATTCTTGTAAACATAGTTGATTTCTATACTACCCTTAGATCATGTATATTACATGGATACTGCTATCCCATAAGAACTTATTACCGACTATGTTTCCAAGATGTGCAACGTGCCTTTTTCGCATTATCTTTTTTGTGAGTAAGCTATCACCAATGCTGCTGTCTTTCTGTGTACCCCTGATTGTCCGGGAAGGGCATATCGGACATGTCATATGTCATTGGGACGTTTTGTTGACAGGACTCGTACTGCTATTTGAAAATAGCAAAATAGTTTTTCCTTCGAATTATTCCTTTACTTTTGCATTATAATTCACTTTTTTACATAGTTTTAAGAGAGTTAGTTGAATAAGTGAGAAAACAGTTTTCACATTTGTTAATTGTTTGAAACACTAAATATTTTCTTAAATCGTATACTATGCAGTTTGAATTTCGCGGTTAAACTTGTTTCAATTTCAGGCAATTTTAAGCCAATCATTTGCCTGAGTGATACAGAGTAAGCAAGGTATATAATGACTTTCATAAATAAGAACGAAAAGGAAGAATATAATTTGTCTCTGCTATGTTGGAAACATAGTTGGGAACCTAACGCGGTATCCATGTAATATACATGCAGTGGCGGCGCGTGGATTTTTATTTTGGGAGTGCACATCTGGGCAGGTAGCGGAGGGTCTGGGAAAGAGAGGTCCGGGAGGGGAGGGAGGAGAGGAGAGGGTGGTCGAAATTTCATCACTTATCATGGACACGGATTTTGAGGCAGCAATTTCTTTCTTAATGTGTGCATGACACACAGAAAGCATACAGTCTAATAATTCATTTTGAATGTCTTTGGATGTTCCTTTAAATACCGTGGATTGATCCAAATGATCCTCGAGTGCTAAATCTAATTCCGCCGAAAAATTGACCTTTAAATATACCAGGATTTATCGAATCATTTCCTTCGTAATGGCCACGTAATACTAATTCGAAAGCACCACAAAATTTAATACAGTTTATAATTTTCGATAAAATGTATCTGTTCTTTTTTACTTGCTCATTATGTTTCTCGATATTCAGTCGATACGCACTGTTTAATTGTTGTCGAATATCTTGTTTACCTAATAAATTAAAACCTAATTTAGCAGGGAGGTGTGTCTTGGAACTGTTTTTTAATTTTTTCTTTTAAATGGATTAAATCCTTGCCACCGGATTTGGTCCATTCTCTTTAAACATCACCAACAATAAATAACAAACACGGAAAACAATAAAGACTGTTACTAATTTCACAACCACATAACCAGTCGGCCTTTTCATAAGTTTCTATCTTAAAGGTTCTTTCATAATCGCGTGTTTTACATTTTGTTACATGCGTGATCGATAAATTCGGTTTTGGACGACCGGCACTTTTGATGTTTTGTTTTTCTTCTAATGTCAGCGAAGAAACACGAATTGTTTTTAAAGATTGTACGCTAATGCAAATCGGATCCTCCAAATTTTCCGCCATAATTACGCACGAATACAACAAAAGTAGCACCAAACTAGACTAGCGACACACAGACGACCGTACACAAACTAAATGTGTACTATGCTGGACAGCTTAAAACGAACGCTTAGGAAGACAGGTGAACCTTACGCACATCGAGGGTGAATCTAATCGGGGACAAATGGGGACGTTAATCCTTTTACCTGTTGGGCATTCCGAACGGTATACGTATAATATAGCTAATATTATATTTATGTCGGACTGGTAGTTGAATATAAATGCCTAGAGGCAATAATTCTTTTTAATTTCTAACAATAGCATTTGTGTATACATTATTCGAAATGCTTTCTAATATTATTCATCGCCTAAATTTCTTTCTTCAAAAGCCTATAATTATCTTTGATTAACTTTTGTCAATTTCAATATATTCGTATTAAAAATATGCCTTCCAAAGAATAACAATGAACAATGAATTTTGAAAGATTACGAAAATGACAGTGTAACACATAGGTTATATTAAATACTTTACAATTAAATTCTACGGACGTAATTATTTGCTTATTAATTAATAGCTTTTAAATGAATATTTTCAAAATTCAGATTACTTCTATTTAAAATTATTATACTTTTGCCTGCAGTGCGAGGTAAAAATATACCTTCGAAGGAGTGGCGTTCCAAAACAATGAATTTTTAAATAGAAATGTAAGAAGTAAAACTTCGTAATTTACAAGATTACGAAAATTACAGAGGAATATACAAGTAATATTAAAAACTTTATAATTAAATTCTACAAACATCATTATTCTCTTATGAACTAATCGCTTTTGAATCAAAATTTTTCAAAATTTAGGTTACGTCTATTCAAAATTATTATACCTTTGCATACATCCTTTTGTGTATCACATAATTATTCAAAAGACACATAATTATCTCTAGAAGTTATAATCCTTTTAAAACGTATATACAAGGTGTATATAAATTGTTGCAAAAGCTATCCGTAGCGACACAGTTTGTTCGAATTTGACACAGAATTCTTATGGTAAAATGTCGTATGCTTTATGCGTCCTCGGGGACCACATGAAACTAGCATCCATTTGGCAACACTGTAGTTTCATACTACCGTAATAATAGATAGAATACTTGCCAAAATTGACAAACGGGAATTACAAACGACAAATAGGATTACACAATGGATACATAGGGCAAAGCAATAAAAAAACACTTTATTAAAACAAAGATAGTAGTTTTGATTTTTCGAATGCATTTCTTGCAACAAATTAGCATCAATATTACGTACGCATCTGTTCAAATTGATGTCCGTCCGTTTGTAAACACAGTTGCAATCTACGAGGTATTGTTTGTATTACTCGTTCTAGCCTTTCCGGTATAATTTCTAATACTGCCGGATAAATGTCAAAATTTGACACTAATGATTTTGATTGAAACCAAATAAGAAAACATACACATTGTCTTACAACGCTGCCAATTGTATCTTTCAAGAGAGGATGCTCACGAAGAAATGTTGAAAATAGACTCTACCATAACAAAAAAAAAAATTTCGATAAATTAAGAATAAAAAGTTTTCTATGGTACAATATTTTACCATTGAGATTTTCGATTTAGAAACGAACGAAGAATGTCGCTGCGTATAGCTTTTGCGACAATTTTTACACACGCTATATAGAGATTCAGTTTGTACTAGTCTAGTTAGTTGAGCAGCAAATCTGGTCATAATATGGATCGTCCACAGTGTTCCGATGTTGAAAAAGGAAAAATTATTGCTTTACGAGAGAATGGATTGTCTATTGGGGAAATAAGTGCAACTTTACAAAAATCGGTATGTATTGATCTATATACATCAATCTACAATCTCATGATTATTTAGTGAAAATAATTCAATAGTTTTTCACTTTTTTCCAATTTCTTTTCAGAAAAGCACCATCAATCGATGGATTCGACGATACGAAATGAAAGGGCAAGTCGGTAAACGGCGTCGCCCTGGCGGATTAACAAACAAAACGACAGAGGTTCAGGATGAGGAATTTCTCGCAATTGCTCGAAATAATCCATTATGGTCATCAGCAAAAATTTTACACGCGACAGACATTCCAGTAAGCATTAAACCAGTAAGAAGGCGGTTGAAGCAAGCCGGTTTAACATGTTACAAAGCTGCTAAAGTAATACAGTTTACCGAACAACACGCACAAATGCGAAGGGAGTTTGCTCTCCAAAATTTAAATGAAAACTGGGAAAGTACCGTATTTGCCGATGAAAAGGTGTTTCGAAACAACGAAAATGTCCATAAACTTGTATATAGACCAAGAAATTCAAGGTATAACATTAATTATGTGTCTAAAGTTCAGAGAAGTGGTAGAATTTCATCGGCATTTTGGGGCTGGATGTCTCTGCATGGACCTGGTGATTTGGTGGGTATAGACGGTAGATTAACCGCAAACGGTTACATCAATATTTTGGAAGAATATATAGGTACTACCACTTGCTTACGCTAATGGCAGCTATATTAAATTTGTGCACGATAATTCAGCGATTCACACAGCGCGAGTAGTAAGCGAGTGATTGGAAAAACATCCAGAAATCGATGTCGTTCGATGGCCCGCCAAATCACCGGATCTAAATCCCATCGAAAATCTTTGGGGAAACATGGTAAGAGAATGGAATGCGGAGGATGTTAACATCAGAAATCGGTATGACTTAAACCATTACGTACGCGAAAGGTGGGAATTTTTCGACAAGGAGACATATGTTCCAATCTTTTGGTGTCCATGAACAGGAAGTCATCGAGAAATGGGTACTACACTAAATATTAAATAGGACACGTTGTGGGTCTATTTCTTGGTGCTTCAATCTAAGAATTGTTTTTTACGTTACATTGGCAAGATTTATTTGTTAGAATTGTTTTTTATTTATTTGTTATCTAATATTTATTGTTATAGAATTAGTTTTTATTTATAGTTTTGTTTCCTAATATTTTTTACGTTTTCATTTTTATTATTAGAACTATAATTTATTTTTTCTTGTCTGCATTGCTGTAAATTTATTTTATTTTTATAACTTTGTAGTGTTTTATTGATAAAATAAAAGTTTGAACTTGTAAATTGCTTTTGAAATTACGTCCAAAATAAAATATAAATACTATTAAACTGCTTATTATTTCAGAAATAGTTTAAAACTTATACCATAAATTTGTATGTAGTGATATTATCAGACATGTCATATATCTACATATAAACTATAAAGTTATGTTATATTTGAAATTAAAAATTTAGAAAAACTGAATTTAAATTGTAATAATTAGGTAATATACCTTTTATTATGAAATTCATTCAAATGTAAAGTAATTACATTAAACGAGTACGTATCGTATTCAATAATCGCAATGATAGAAGGATTCGTTTCACAACAAAGGCCAACTTATATTAAATATTATACAACGGCTCAGGTACACAGGTAAGCAGATTTACTTGCCCGCTTCCCCTCAGGGACTTGCCTCCTCGGTGTACGTAAGGCTTACTTTCCTTTCTCTGCGTTCGTGTAAGCTGTCCAGCATAGTACATATGCCAGCTAAATACTGTGGACTATTACGGGAGGTGTGGGGCGCGAGGGGTAGCTGCTGCTCCAATCATGGGCCAGTTCGAGAGAGCAGTGTACGTGCCGTCGGGTGTTTAATATTATGTTCGTGTCTGGAGTCTGATGTACAGAACCCCGAACCGGAACATCGGAAATGGAAAATAAAATTAATTAAGAAACGTTTTCTAATTATTATTGGAAAACGTTACGTTTACACAAAAGTAAATTCCTTTAGATGAAGATATTAGGTGGGGCAGTTGGGGGTACACGTGCACATGTGCACTTATTGAGAAGCCGCCACTGTATACATGATCTAAGATACTATAGTTGGAACCACGAATGTTTACCGTTACGTCACTATCAGCCCTTACAAGTAACGACGGATTCATGTTTATAATTTAATGTAAATATATGATGTATGAGTGAGACGTAAATTGAAATGTACGTCTTCTAGGTTACGCACAACGTTTAGAATGCGTGCATATATCAATCTGAAGGAATGAGTGCAATGGAACATAGAGCGCAGTATGTGACTAGTATTTTGCGTACAGAAAAGTATTATTACTTAGTTACTTCCGGTTAATTATTTGACATTTCAGGCGATCAAATCATAACCTTTATTTACATTTTATGACTGCTAAAACGCAAATAGTAGACGTTTTCGAGTAAAACCATATAATCCTTAATCAGTAACAGTTGCAAAAATAGCTGGAATTATACAAATATGTACCTATACATAATATAATACATAATATTTAGGAAAAGAATAGCAATTACACACACATAGGTGTTATGTCAATTATGTTTCTAGTCAGTCGAGGAAGCAGTTTGATCTTCCAAAGATGAATCTGTTCCACAAATAATAATAATTAATTAATTAATAATTGCAAATTATCCACTGTCCACATTTTCTTTTCAATATTTTTACACGTCTCTTTTCCTTGACTTTTGAACTCTTCTTTTGAACCACTCGTAAGTATTTATACCTCCACCAAATAATGTCATCTCATTGCTTTTCCATTCTACTTTTTTTAAATTGGAAACCCATATCATGTAACAGTCTATGTAAAGTTGCTGGACGAATGTCAAAAAGATCATTACCAGCATTGACAATTTCAATCACATTTATACTCATAAAAAAAGAATATTATGTACCTTATGCACGCTTAAAATAGGTAGAAGTCTTCTTGAAAGAATGATTTATGCAATAAAATCAACAAAATTAATGCGCAATTTACGATTGACAGTAGTGCAGTGAATCATCAGTGAATACAACATTGAACCACATTGAACCTAGCAATATGACATTTTGTCCTGTCATCTGTATTTTGACATTAGTTTTCTGATGCTAATTTGACTTCGGCGTGTTGATTTATTTCATACTGTACTACACTGATGACGTAACGGTAAACATTCGTGGTTCCAACTATACCATTCACCATTTTCGATATATCCATTGCGTAAGTATGACTCAATAATGAATGCCTTTTGTTGTTCAGTAAACACCATTTTTCTAATTCAATGTAATAACTTACTGCCAACGAGAATAATTTAACATTCAAGCTAACCAAAATTCTGACATTTAAAATTAATGAGAGTTTATGTAAATGATATTAAGTTAAGCCATACGTTTTTCAAATACATATATGTAATCCATTGCCACCGCTTATAAAAAGTATTTTGAATCATATAGTATATGATATTTAACTAGCTAGTAAAAAAATTAGTAATTTTATTCTACTTACTTATCACTACTACTTACTTATGTCTGCTATTAAGGCCTACTTTGTATCATTTACGTGATAAAAAACGTACATGTTATGAACACTTATACATTATAATCGTACTCAATCTTCAATAAATATTGCTACTAATCATCTACTAATTGTATGCTACAAATGACATTTATTAAAACAATGGCTGTGTCCGAATTCGCATTTTTCTTGCATCTATGTATGTACTACAACCTAGTCAACAAGCCCCACCACTAGTAAGCCACGCCTCTTCGAACGCATAAGAGCTAGTAGAATGTATACTAAAATGTGAACTTGTTAGTAAGTAAACGAAAATGTATGCTAGAAAGTGTACTTGCAGTTCTACCAACTTCGGAACAAAAAGTTTTTCACTGTCTCGATGGCTTTATTTCATAAATCGCTATATTCGTATTTGCCTGGAGATTAATTAATTACAAAAATATGTTTTACCTCGATGAAAATAATTGTAAAATTCATAAATCGTCTACGACGCCTCCGTCATTGCAATAAAAATTGCAAGAGACCCGTATAAATATAATCCATAAAAGTTACCAGTTACTATTACTAACAAATATGCATGTTAATTATACAGGGTGTCCGCGAAATACAAAGCATGCTTTTAAGGGATGATAGCTACAGCGATTTAGAACCAAAAGCATATAATACACCTTGGGTCTATCTGTAAGCGTAAACGGGGAAAAAAAATATTTCTCATGTCACAAACTTCGATGCATACTGTACACCGACAGCTGATCCGTGCAAGATTTACCCGACGATTACAGGCGTGTGTTGCAACACATCGAGCCTTTCCTGTAATACATTTTCTCCTGTCTCTCAAAAAAGTCCTTTTTAGGACCACCAATTTATCACAAATAAAAGAAAAGAACTCAATTTTGTAGTAGCCTTTACGAAAGAGCTTAAAGCGCCACAACATAATTGCAGTAATTACATTTTTTTCATTCGATGCGACTTTCCCTCAACTTAAATTTTCATTTACCGATCGGAGGCTGCTATTAAATACGCCCTTTTCACTCTAACTTCAACATAACATCGATTTTATTGTCAGAACATTATTAAAAAAAACGGAAACGTACCTTTATTTTAAAACGTATGGCCATTGACTTCGTACGATACAAGTTCAAGGTCGTATAAACAGATGATGTTTGACTTACATCTGCCATTCTATTGAATACGAATACAGTGTGATGGAAGAGAAATGACACCACGCTTCAATTTCAAAGTATGAAATAATTCGTTTTGATCGTTGTTTTCAGTTATTTTCAACCCTAAATTTTTGATATGGTTTTTTGGTTATTTAAGAAGCAATATGGATGAGTTTTCTTGTACAGTTTGACCAAATAAGGTTTTTTAGAAATAATTTTTTTTCTCATTTACGCTTACAGATAGACCCAAGGTGTATTATATGTTTTTGTTTCTAAATCGTTGTAGCTATCATCCCTTAAAAGCATGCTTTGTATATCGCGGGCACTCTGTATACATAACTTGTATTAAGGGTATTACAAAAGGGAATTACAATTTACTGTTTCGCCTTATTTGTTATGGCTTAATCTACCTTCAAGTATACATCAATCGCGTCCGAATTACTTTCGAATATATGTATACTTGCCGGGGCAAGTTTATCTGACGTCACAAGTATACTTCGCATACATTCTAGGCAATTGGGACACAGCCGGCCACACACCGGTCGTTTTGAGAAATAGGATAAATAAAGCCGGGAAGAGGTATGAAAATTCGCTAAGAAGTGGGGACGCGTATGAGTCTATGAACGGTATATTGTTGGGGACGTAGCTCCCTTCACCTCCTCCCCGCTTTAAATATCCTATATGACTCAAAACGACCGGTATGTATATTATGTATGAATGTATATACAGGGTGTATTTGAAATAAAAATAAAAAATATTAAGAATGGTAAGATACAATTGTGTAGAATATAAATCCAAAACAAAAATTATTAAATTACGACGCGAATGCCAAAATTAAAATCTCACTTATAAACTGTAATATGCGCCGCCTATTGAACCGAGAATGTTCACCTCGATCAATCTAACGCAAGAACAGCTGCCGACGTTATAAAAACTACAAGATATCGCTGATGTGTCAGATTTTTTAAATAGCTTTGAATGAAGTGTTCAATAATGCACACGTTAAATATCGCCTATCGCTGCACCTGCCCTCCGCTACATACATACATATATTCGTTCGAAAATATTCGACAGTGGCGCGACGAATAGTTTATAAATATCTTTGTCATTTTTTTTTCGCGCGACTGGGAAGGAATTTGCGCAAAATATTTTGGATTTAAGTTTAATAAAATAATATCTTTCCATTTTTCACAGTCTTTACTTTTAGTTCAAATACACCCTATATATATATATGGATACAAATATATACATATATACTTATGTACGGTATATACAATAACAAAATAGTAATTCTAACAAATAAAAATACAAAATAAATCAAATATATATTTTATATATCTGCGATAGGTGTCGCCCCTTAAATTGAAATTGTACAAAAGTGAGCACAAGCTCGTTCGCTCTGATCAACTTACTATCCGTAGTTTGAAAACGATTTTTACTCACGCATGCGTACATAAGTTATCAGCAAATGATTGACGGCCCGCAAAAACGAAGCTAATAATGTAGTGGGTATGAACAACTTTTTATGGTTATTTTAAGTAGTTATATGTAATTTCTAGAAATAAAAAAAAGCTTTAAATGGCACGATGAAGGAAAAATAAACACTCGGCTCACAGTCGTAATAAATGCATTTTGATCTATTTACAATAAAAAGTGAGACCACTAACTTTTACTCATAGTGCACAAAATATGTTTCCTGTAATCAATTTTATTGTTAGAGTGACTTAAATTATCTTTTACGCCAGTTAGAACACTTACGGGTCAGGCTGTAAGAATTAAAAACGACTTGTGTAATAAATGACGTAAGAGCGGAAAAGACACGCAGATCGCCCTTCTTACCGCGATTATTTTTATTTATCGATTCTGCGACAGGTGAATAATTCTTTATCGCAATTTTTTAGTAGTAAAAACGATTCTATTATTTCTATTAAGTAAGGAAAATTTTAACTCAAATTACAGTTCATTGTTGTTTAAATAGATAATATTAACTAAATATGTTGTGATTTTAAACCTAATTTAGATTTTTGCTACAGCAGATACATAACGTATCTACAGATATACATATAATTAGTTTTCGTAACAACTAAACATATCCTGAGTACGCATGCTCATATAGCATATTGAGGATATATTCGATGAGTGGAAATTGTATGTAAGAAAGACAAAATGATACCTCTACATTTTAGTGTAAAAAATACGTAAATACTAAAGGATTGGAATAGAAATTCTGAAACGTTTATTGATAAAAGCGTAGTCTCTGTACTAGAAAAGACGTATAAGAAACGGCTCATGCTTACGACTCACGTCTGTAATCCACATTCCTTGGTATATCTACTCCATTTTTTATGTCCTGATGGTATCTCTCTTACTGTTCTTCGTACATTTGAGGAAGATTTTTGAGAAAAGTATCAAATCAGCATACAATTGGTGAATTTTGATGCTCATATTTGAGGTTTTATAGACAACTCAGATCCATGCGGAACAGACATTGTGGCTCACAGTTCGATTGATATATTTGATTACAATATTTAACATCGCATATACAAAAGTAACATTCGGTATCTACGGATTACCATTCGCACCACACTGTCAATGTTCAAAGGTAGAAATATCAAAGAAGTATTTCCAACACATTTAGCCAAGTTGCTTTAACTAAGTTGTTTTGTTTTTTCAAAAATGTTGAAATTATAGAATACACAAGTAACCTATTGTGCATCTTTCATAATAGGTGGTATCAAGCAAATTTAAAACGGACTGTACGTAACACTGAAAATTATTTTACTCTAACTTATTTACAATTACTCAGTCAATCCAATCATATAAAATAACAGCTTCATTTAAGTAAGTAAAGTTGTGGATGAACAAAGCGTTTCACACAATGAAAGCGGGAAAGTTTTACCTACTCTTTTTGCAATACAGTAAAAATAATGGAGAAGCACAATTCTATATTAAATATGTATAAGTCGCAAAATATCTAAAAACGTTAAATCTTAGGTACTCTTAAAATAATTATATTTTTGTATTTAATTTCTCTATGTATTCTTTTCATGCATAAAATACGTTAGGAAAGCTTAGTGAAACTGTGCTATTTAATATAATTAAACATGCATTAATTAAGCAAACAAAGGAATATTTCCCATCGCAATTGATCTAAATACTTACGATTTAGCCAATATTCCCATTCGTCAATTTCTTCAGACGGCGAAGGAGATTGGGTTGTAGGTATTGAAGAATGTGTAAGGTCTAAAGACGCTACAAGGTGCTCTAAGTCTAGTAACATGGTGCTATTCTGAGTGCCTTCACCCGCATTGTAAGAAGAGAATGATATAAGTGGTCGATTACACAAATAGAAAGATTTATAACAAAAAAGTTAGAGGAAATCATATTCAGTATGTGAAACAATTATGTTTGGGATTGGTAATGATGCATAATAGGGAATCCATTTTCGCGAGCATGAAAAGAATTATAATATGGATTATAGAGTAAATACAAGTATACATTAATATACATATGTATGTATGTACGTAATGTATTATAAAAGTGTTGTCATGTTAGTTATAAGGAATTCAATTAATTAAATAGAAGTGCATACTTCTGAAATAAAACTCACAAAAAATGTTTGAATCTACAACAGTAATGGCATGTCAGAATAAATTTAGTAATTAGAATATTAGAATTAGAATATTTCACGAAAACGCCGAAACAGGAAAACTAATTATATTAATGACAAGCTATTTATTATGTCGAGGATATTTAGTTTGTTTTAGGTAGACCATTCAAGAATTTTTAAAGATATTTTCAACAAAAAAAACTAATATTTTAAACACTTTCTGAAACTTTAAAAGTTTACATATAATGTTCTATAATACTAATTGCTGATTCTGAAATCAGCAAAAACCATATCTTTGAAATTAGCTTGTTTCTGTGGTATCAGTTTCACATCGTGATGCAAAAGATCCA
The DNA here is from genome assembly GCA_004785975.1 of Popillia japonica. Taxonomy (NCBI): domain Eukaryota; kingdom Metazoa; phylum Arthropoda; class Insecta; order Coleoptera; family Scarabaeidae; genus Popillia; species Popillia japonica. Next base: position 24,490 of record ML218503.1, read on the forward strand.
GATAGTACTCTATAATGAGGGTTTCCGGGTGTTGACGGTGTCATGGTTAATCAAATATATACAGTACAAATAAAAATATAATGCACAAGATATGCAATAAAAAACTCGACGTTTCGCCACTAATGGAAGTGGCTTCTTCAGGAACAAGGAGGGTATCTAGGGCGGGTACCAGAATGTCACGGTAACTCGATGTGTAAACCACACTAGAGGTGAAAACCTTGGTACCTGGTAGGTAAGGGGCGTCAGAAGGTCACAGTAACTCGACGTGTCAACCACGCTAGGGTCGAAAGCCTTCTGACAGAGAATGCTGTTTTGCAGGAGTTTATAAACGACTGTGCAGCGATGCGGATCAGTGAACACTGGCCGTTGAGGCGGAAAGGACCGGCCTCCAAATGCTACAGAGTTGGTAATCATTGTCGCGATTAAGATTCTGAGGGTGTTTCTTAATCTCGATCGCTTCCGTTATCTTTCGAAGAAAATAGTGTAGCGACTTACTTACGATAGATGTCTGATCAAAGCAAATTTTGTGACCCATGTCGAGCAAATGGTCAGCTAAGGCACAATGCGCTGAAGACCGCGTCTTAACTTATCGTTGATGCTCTTTAACATCTATATTGTCGATACAATTGTTCCAAATAAATTCAAACTCGTGTAGGGAATGAATGGTTCAATAGTTTGAATATATGTCACTACACTACAGTTCTCTACACATATTATTGAACACACTTTGATTTATAATATACTAGCAAGATTAATTCTTGGAACACTTCTTGACTGTTCTGTCTGTTTTGCGCAAGGAGTCAACCCTTGAAAAACTACTGAAGTGAATATCACACACTCTATAGTTCCAATTCACTTTGGTTGCATCCATGTTATTCATTGATCTCTTAAACCAACAGTTATATAGCTGCAACATCAAACTTAATTCTTCTACAAAACAAATTAAATTTTTTTCTTCAAGATTTAATAGCGCTGTCATTTCGAATTATATGTTTTATCAACGCGTTTTGACGTCAAAACTGCTTGTCAATACATTCTACATATGACATCAAAGTACCTCTTGTCTATGATGCAAACGATGGCGGTCACAAATGTGCAATTAGGTTCATAGCTGGTGGCGCTAATGCAGAAGCAGCAGTTTGCAATTATTAAAAATTTTGGCTTTGAGTATAATAGTGGACTCCCCTGTGACCATAACTCAGAAACACTTGACGTCATAGAGATGTAAACTATAGAACAATTAAACGTCACTCAAATAATTAACTTACCTGTTTTAACATTTTTTGTAATATACATATTATAGTTTAGACATTACTGAATTTATTCTGTAAGAAGTCAATGTTGCAAAAAATAGCAAATACATGTAGTGGCGTCATTGCGTCCATTCATGTAGTAGGTACGTTTCGTACTACGTGATGGGAAAGTTGTAATTCACACACACATAAAATGTAAACTGTATTACTATTAACTTTAACTGAGTTTATTTCTTTTAAATATCAGCATTTCTCAAATTAGAACAGTTGAGGATAATTTACCTGTTTAAAGATGAAATTAAAAAAAAAACATAAGACATATTGATTTTAGAAAGCAATATAGTATAAAATGTATATCAAAAGCAAATACTTACAGTCAAGAGGATTGATTAATCCAGAGCCATTCCAATCAAATTGGGCACTAGGTATATCCATTTGAACATTTCCTATCGTATTTGATTCCACACTAATTGAATTAGAAAATTGATGACAACTACTGGATGCAATATCTGTAAATTTGACGGGTTCCAACGGTGCTAATCCAAGGTTAGCGGCATATTTGGGCATCATGGAATTCCAAGCTGGCCCATACAGCTGAAAAAGTGTTATTATTGCAGTAATACTATATATATCATACTACCGAAAATGTTCAAAATTTTAACGTATCTTTAAAGTTCAATTATCTTAAAATTGCGTCCAACAGCTCTGCTTTATGTAGCGTGTCCTTTGCAATGTTTACTAAACAGACTTGACGTGCTTCCAGCTAACATAATAACTGCTAAAAATGCATATTTTCCATATTTCCAACTAAATGTGAAAAGCTATGGACGTAGAATTACTATTATTTTGAAGCACTATTGGACAAAATTTCTAGAAGAGTTTAGACTATGTAGAAGAATTTGTAACACACTTGCCTCACTTTCATCTCTCCCGCATCCCGAAAAATATTTCAGTATATAGACAGTGTAAGTACTAATTATTTCTTGTAACAAATGTTACAGGTATTATCAAACGAATCGCAATTAAATCAATTTATTAATAAATTAACACAATTTAAATATATTGCATTCAGAGGTCAAATGTTAATATTTAAGGTATCTGTTTCTTCAAAAAACGATGCATTTTTAAACTTTTAGTGATTAAGATTGCTCTCGTTCAATCACTTACATTAACATTGTAGTTGCCAACTAGGAAGGTGTTTACTTACTTACTATGTATCAATATTGTAAAAACAATGATTCTGTAACAATGATTCTGCCAAGAGATACATCTGCTTCGTGTCCAACTTTTTGATATTCGGCAGGCAAGCGAATATTGCTGCCGCGCTTAGCCGTCTCGACTACTTTTAGCGTGAGCGTACACTCTGTTTGTAAAGTAATGTCTCACCGTGCTACTGGATTTATATCAATAACAGTTTCCATAGAGCGCGATATATGTCTCGGACATCTTCAGCTTCTTTATATATCCTTTGACAAAAAACGCAAACTGAGCGGGCGGCTCTCAGCGACAAACACGTTTGTCGCCGAGAGCACTTGTTTTCAATCGGAGCATTTATGTATTTTAAACAATCGAAAAGTAAAGATAGATTTTCGATATCATGTGGTCGAATCAGTATATGTAAATATGTATATGAAGAAAAAATACGTGATTATGGAGATAGAAATGGACTTCAAAGTAATAGAAACATTTAATTGACGTTATTACACATTTTTTTGATAACAAATTTTGATGCCCATTTCAGTGGTCATTATGCAATGTGGCATTTTTAGGTGTGTTTACATATGAAAATAACTGTCCACTACAGTGAATGCACGAAAGGGTTAATCAGCCATAGAGAATAGAAAAAGAACAAGTTATACAGTAGATCAAAAATTCATACGGGAGGTGGAACTTAATACACACAAAACAAAAATCGAAATTGCTTCAAATCTAGGAATTGCTTATACCACGCTGTGTACAGTCGTCAACAAAAAAAAATGCTATTTTGGATGAGTTTTCTAAATTGGGTGCAAAAAAAAACGCAGCCGTCAACAAGAAGGGAGATATGCTGATTAGGAAATGGCACTTTTCACATGGTTCCAGCAGAAACGGGCTGCAGCTCTACCAATCAATCGTGACATGCTGAAAAAGCAAAAGCGACAGATTTAGCTAAAATTATGAATATCGCCATTGATTTCAAGGCTTCGTCAGGATGGTTGCAATTGTATAAAAAATTGATTCATCTCTCATTCAGACTACAAAGTTTATTTCTTGTTATATACCAGCTTTAAATATTTTCTAGAATACCTGGAATTGGGTAACGCATACCAAATAACTTCATCCAGGTATCGTACTATGATTTGTGCACAAAACTGGATATAGAAATTACTAGCTTATAAAGGGAATTAAAATTTTTTAAGTATGTACAAAGTATTCATGAATTGTATTTTTATTTAATTAAATGTTCTCATGTTTTCCCAAAATTAAGCTAAAACTTGATACTGAAGAAATATCCAACTTGTGCTCCGCACAACCATATACAGCTCCGCATTAATTTCCGTAGAGTGTAATGATACATCAATGTGGTAAACGATTGCAATTTCTCAAAGAAATTAGGTATGCAAAATCGAAGTATGTAGATATGTATGTGTAGTTATATTCAAGTATAAGCAATCTTGCGCTAAATTAATTTGGGGTAAGTACCATGTTTTATTAAGGTGAGAACGTACAGGGATAGACATAAGTTGAGAAACCCTGCCTTAACTAATTGGTAGCGTAATATAAAAAAAATCATTGTTATTATTATTAATTTCATTTTAAAAGGAGATTTACGTGTAGTTATGCAATACACGGATAACAATGAAGAACTTGGACATGGAAAATGACTCAACTACACAGAACTAATATTTCAAATGTGAAAATGATCTCTCATTATTAGACGTTACCGATGCGCATTTCAATTTTTAATTACATATTAATTTTTTGTAATTGACAATAAGTCCACAAAACGTGGATATCAATTTTTTCCGACAATGGTGGTAAAGAAAAATTGTACAATTGTCTTCGGGTGATATTTCGGCTTATCTATAATACTACGTGACCATACTTCAAGTTTTGTGTTTTTACTATTGCAACAAGATCCTAAAAGTTTAGTTTGAGGAACAATGAGTTATTGCTATACGTGAGTGCGCTACTATCAGATACTAATTGCAACAAGTCTAAGACTGCATCGTTTTTCTACTAGGTACTAGCTACAGCTTTGTGACCCCACTTTTTATTGATAAAATATTGTTCATATTTAAAAGATGTTGCATTAAACGTAAAAGCACTTGCAATATATAGAAACTAAAAATTGTTTGAAAATCAACTATAATTGCTCCTTGCTATGCTAACAGTATACAGTAGAATATACCTTTGTAACAAAATGCAAAATCACAAAAATTTGATTTTTTTATTTTTATTTGAGCGGCTGATACATCACAATACATTCTATCTATGTAATTGCCGCTGCGTCAAAGGACAATTACAGATAAACTGTTATAGTATAATTCTTATTATAATAATAATTTAATGTTCTATTGTTGATCGATAATAAAGGAAAATGCCCTTATGAAAAAACGGAGTAACATTTGTAGTATAGCAATCATCGTATGAATAACCTCCGTCTGAATTCTCTTCAAAGACCAACTTGAAACTTTAGTTGATAAAGAAAAATGGGTAATCTTTGATAAAAAAAATACTAAAAGTAATAGTTCAAGTAAATGTAAACTACTAGCTAGCTGTCATTTATGAGAATTCATAATGGAAATGTAATATATTTTTATCACATTGTAGGAAATATTATTTTTATTACATTGTAGGAAATATTAGTAAACATACATAATATGTATGTAAACATATGTTCTTCAACTAATTGCATTTAACATGACACTGGAAGACAGCCAGACTCCTATTTATTGATGTTACTATGTCAGAACAACAAACATAAGTAATGTTACTTTACATTTAAATGAGCAGCTACTACATCAAATAACGATATCAAGCTATGATCTATCTTTATCGCTTAATTTCTGGTTTAAGTACTTAGAATAATTTATAAATTATATTTGCCTATACATATTTATACAGCACGTATATAACCACTATTTTTTTTACTTTTACCTATCATCATCATTATCATCATCATTATTTGTGTGTGCAGATCAATTCAATTTTTTGTTTTCATCTGAACCTGTACACTGGCATTTATGATTCAAATTGTTCAGCATTGGTTTATTTATAAGTATGTGTTATAAACGCATTTATTTAGCTAATTAGGGTTTTAAATGATATTCTAAAAGGAATTTATCATTGATGACAAATATATATTGCACATGCTCATAAATATTAGTACTGCTATTTGAAATAGAAAGAACAAGACAAAACATTGAAAATATAATATAAATACTTAGAAACAATAAACTATATTAGACAAATTCGTAACTACATCAATTATACTTACAATATTCCTTGTATCTATATTCAATGCTTTGAGTAACCTATCCTGACTGGTAGATTTAGTCCACTGATACATTAATGCATTTGTTTCAGTCACATCTTGTGCATTTTTAAACACTGAATCAGTCTTTAGAACATCAACTAACACGAAATCATTGTAAGACACATCAAATGCTGGATACATCTCAAAAACTATCCTATCCACATTTTTTAAGATTTCTTCTTTGTTAATGTTGACTACTGTAACTGGTGTAGACTGCACATTCCTACTATCAGATTGGGTATAGTCACCAAAGTCGCCAAATTCTTCATCTTCTTCAATAATATTAACATCTTTTGAATCATATGTTGTATTTGTATTATCAATGTAATTTGTAGAATATTCTGAAAATGTTGCATCATCGAAACAAGCAAAATCATCAAATTTTGTTGGTGTTGCTTCAGCTTCAATTTCAATGTTATTCTTATCTCTAGCAGATGAATTTAAAAAGTTGTTAAAATCACTAAAACTATCAACTTCATCTAACTTTGAATTATCTTTAATGAAATTGGTTTCCTGGTGTGTTTCCTTTAATTGGAAATTATTTTCATTTAATGTTGGATTACATTTTTCAATCAAAAATGTTTCATTATTTTCAAGATTGTGAGGGTCTTTATCTAAATTCTGTGATGTGATGGAATTTAGTTCTTCTTTAACAATAGTAATACTATCTCTTTCAATGGTCTCCTTAATATTCACTTCTGAATTTAATTTTACATTATTTTCTTGAGATTTGGTTTTGCATTCTTCCTCTGGGTCACTTAAAGGGTACTGATCATTGATCTCATCTTCCCAGTTATTTTGACTATCGGTTATAATAGAGTTTGTGCTGCCTAGACAATTAGAAACTGAATTTTGAGTATAAAAAGTTTCTTGGATTTCTGCCGATATTTGGATTACAGTCATATTATTAATATCACTTGATTTATCAATGCTAATACTGGAATTATCATTAGTTGAATTTTCAGCAGTATCATTTACAGAAGGCTCTGCAGATATATTCACAACATCTTCTCTAATTGTATTTATTTCACCAGCAACATTATCAGCAATGTCATATTCATCATGATGTGTTTGAATATCAGGTTCATCGTAACTATCATAATAATGAAAATCTTCAACTTTTACCTTACTATCATCAATAACATGCAAATCAGGTGGTTCTTCAGTATAATAAAATTCATCATTAAAATTGATTGAGGCATCATGTACATCCTCTTTTGCTTTTATACCAGTCATATTAGGAACTCTACTCTGGTGTAAATTTGACTTAGACCCATTTTCATCATTATCCTTTGTGTTACTGGAACTAGCTTTAGCATTTAATTTACTACAACTATTTTCTTTAATGTAATTTTTTGATCCATTATATATAGCTTCGTTATTAGAAAAAGGCACATCAGAACAATTTGTATTGTTTTGCTGATTTAATTTACCCAATGCTTCAGGTACATTATTTACTCCATCTGAATCTGACATATCATTATGTGTTAAGATACCAATTGGCACAGATTCATTTGGCAACACTTCATTGTTTATCTCTTGTGTATTTTCTATGGTTTCACAACAATTCAAAGTGCTATTCTTATAATTATTTACAGTTTTTTTATGTTGATTTCTTGGTAAATTGACATCAGTTTCTGTTAATGCCATTGTAATATCACAACTTTTTCTTTTATCTTGAAAGTCTTTACGAACAGGCATTGAAAATAAACCATTTACGTGATTCTTATACTCGTTCTTGATATTTGTGTTACTATTAATGTCACAATTTTCATATTTGGATAATTCACCCAAAGGTTCATGTTGAGGTGTGGATGGTAATGGTAAGTCTGCAACAAATAGACAAAAAATATAAATATCTATAATACCCAGTACTACCTATATAAAATAAAACAATAAACTGGACCTTACTTTCATAAACATGTGATGTATCTACAGCTGAATTAAAATCACCAAACTCATCCTCTTCTTCATCAGGAATAACTATGGGAGGTGGTGAATCACTCAGTAAAGGCGGTATTATATTCGACATCTACAATGTAAATTGTTTTGATATTGAAACTGGTCAAATTCATATCACATGAAGTATGGTTAAGTATAATGAATTCTGTGATCAAATATTGTAAAATATGTTTACTATATGGAGTAATAACCTTGATGAAAAACCGCATTACGTACTATCTGTTTAACTAACAACATATAATTAGAAAATTTGCAGCCACAAAAAGGTGCTCCAAATGTCATATTCTATTTACCTGTTGTAGTAAGCCGACACGTACTCACTTTACACGAACGTTTATTTAATGATAATTCAAGCGTAAGGATTGTAGTCGAGCTAAATATTTATAACATTTGCGATATCTCAGTAAAAATATACTGCAAACGATGTTAAATACACAGATAATTCTACAGAGTAAACAGCCATATTGATTCAACATCTGTCATTGTACTGTGTGAAAGCAGCTCCAAACAGCTGCACTTGCAGCCCAAGGTGTGTTCATTTATACAGCAGATAAGTATTTTCTTTTCCACACAACAACAATAAAATACAAATACTAATACCAACTAGACATGCGATTGACTCTTGTACTATAATATCTATATTCGTTCTGTCTAATAACGAATATATAATATATTGGAAAGATTCTATAAGTTTATAGCAGATATGCACCTTTCACCCCTTTCCATGGTGTATATCAAGGTCTACTTACATTTTGTCTAGCTTATTTCTAACTTCATTGATATTGACTGATATGAACATGATGCTATGGAAATGTGTGTGGTCAGTGTTCAGGTGGTGTTCAGGTACATTGGCATTTGAATTCGTAATTGCTTCATGCTTGCCAATGGTTGTGATGCTTGTTTTAGATATCAATGAAATATGACGACCTCAAATCTTTCTGAAGATTTACGGCTCATTATTTTAAATTCAAAAGAACCACTTGTACTACGAAATCTTTTAAACTGGAATTTGTTACAATGGAACATGGAACAATGGTCAAAATTATTCAATTCGGAAAAATTAGAATTTCGGTGTGGTAAATACATGTCGACAACGGTAAAGATTGACTGACAGTGATATTTATCTTTCACTGAATGAAATTAGCACTATTCTAGGATCCTCAATGGGAAAGGGATACTGAAACAGTTAAACAAAGTTTCAAAGAGTTTTGTAATTTAAATGTGAAACAAACTAAGACATGGTTATATTTTGATTACAAATATTTAAACCAATATCTTAAAAATAAAAAAGAATTACATGATGTAATATGTAAAGAAATAGTACTGAAATAATAGTCTAATAAAAATATGCTTGTAGAGTATTTCATGGAAAATATTTGGATTTCCTGAATACAATGCAGAAGAAAGTGTATTGTGGATTGGATCAAAAGGGGCACATACTCCCTGTCACAAAGATACTTATGGTTGTAATTTAATTGCTCAAATTTATGGTAAGTAAGTATCTCCCTCTGTTAGGCATTAACCAAATATGGTACATTCACTATACTTTTGTTTTAGAAAACGGTGGGTTTTATTTCATCCAAATGAAAATTTACATGCTACAAGAGTGCCATATGAAGAATCAAGTATTTATTCGAAGTTGAATTTATTTAGCCCAAACACTACTAAGGTTTTTGAAGGTAATTTTAAATATGTACAGTGAAACTTCCCATAGGCGGACATCGTGCGTTCCGACAATATTGCCCGGTTAAGAGAAGTGTCCGTTTATTAGAAGACAGAACAAATTTAGTAAAAACTAAAAAGCTAAAAAGAAGCTAAACTTTTATTTAAAGACAGTGTACGAGTATATACATAAATATAACTTTATTCTCTTAATAAAAACGAAAAGACTATGTTTACATTTATATACAATATATATATATATATAGGAACATACATACGTCTAATACGCACATCTAATACGTACATATACAATTTATGTACTAATTTACAAAATAGTCTAGAATGGTAGTGTGCTTGAGTGTATTACATGCCAATTTTGCTTCAAAATATAATGATAACTCACTAAGCATACCAAACGCTTGCAGATCGTTTTTTTCAGAACAAAATTGTTTTAGTTTTTTTATTTCCAGTAAACCATCTTTATACGATACTATTCTTTTCTCATAATCATCAATTTTAGGAATTTCTGTTTCATGTTCTTCATCATCGTTATTTTGGCTCTCGTTTTGAAAATTATCGAGCAAAACATTATCTGGATTACCGTCTTCTGTATCCAAATTGGCGTCAATATCTATAAATTCATGTAAATCGCTATTATCTATTTCACTCATTAACGTAGACATTTGAACCAATTTGGATAAAGGAATTTCATCTTCAGGATCAAATTGATCACTTTTAAGCTGGTCATTTACTTCTCGAAATCCTGTTTTTTTTTAACAATTTTTAATTGTATCAGATGAGACATCAAACCATGCTTTTTTGATAAAATAAATCGCATCTAATGCGCTCATAGAATTTATTAAATTATGAATCGAATCAGAACTCAAATTGAGATAAAATATGCTTTAGTATTAAATGTCGATACCAAGTTTTGAACAGTATTTGAACATACTGTTCAAATATCATCGACGAAGGCAAGGGATTTACCAGACAGAGTTATTACGGCTCGATTCTCGCGTCCGTTTAATGGAAACTTTCTGGTCAAAAAGCAGCTGAATAACTGTCCGTGGCCGTTCAAGGGAGTGTTCGCATAAGAGAAACCAATTTATTAGGAATTCCCTACTTATACATTCGGGACTGAACAAAATGTCCGCTTAAGAGAAGTGCCCGGGTAATAGAAGTGTCCGTTAAGGGAAGTTTTACTGTATATGATTTTTTTTTATTCATCTTTATTTTCACACAATGGCGATATTGGAAATCCTAAGTGGCATCAGATCTCATTTATTGACTTTAAAATTTGGCTGCCAAGAAGTGGGGATTTAACCTGTTTCGATTATTTCCTCTAGAGTGTTTTAAAAAGTAATGTTAATGCAAACTACCCTGAAATAATCCACTTGTGTTGATGACTTGCTAACTGGAGCAAATGCTATGGATGAGGCTCACAATATTATTGATCAAATAGTTGCATTATTAAAAAAGGAGGGATTTCAATTGCGTAAGGGGCATTCCAACTACTCCAAAACTCTTTAATCCTTTCAGTACGCGAGCCGGATTAATCCGCAAAAGGTGGTGTCTGACATAGAAAAAAACCTCAAACAATTATTTTCCCTCTATCGATCCAAACTTGTCTTCATCACTGGACAAGCAACACATAAGTATCTCTTGCGCAAAATTGCTCCGTTCACTGTGAGAACCATGTAAAGACACAACGGCTCAATGCACTCGTACCACGGAAGCATTTTGTTTGAGACGTTGCGCAGTGAAAGGGTTAATGATACCAGTAAAGCTTTATGAAGTGAATAAATCTACACTAATTTTATAGAACATTTTGAAATCATTAAGGCTTTAGGATTATCCTGGCATATGGTAAACGATACTCTTTTTTATCATAGCCCAAACATAGTTTGTTCAAGAAAGGTTACAAGGAAATTACTTACTAACGAATAACAGACTACCTAAAATTATTTATTCAACAAAAACTAATTATTTATCTACACGTTTTACATTTATTTCCATGGTACGATTTATAATACCCGCCAGATCAATACTCTCCTCTAAGACGAGGAATCGTCCTTATATACTGTTGGACATTTCTGTCTAGAATTATTCGAGATTCTTCCAGGTGTCTTCTCTGGAATAACCGAGAGCCATCTAGACCATATATTCAAACATCATCAATCCCTGACGACTATCTACGGCACTAAATGGCGCTGTTCGTAACACATGTGAATTAATATTTCAATTTGACAAGATATGTCATTGGACTGACTCAATAATAGTACATATTAGGCTGGATTAGATCAAGCTCTAAGCAATGGAGGATTTTTGTCGCAAACCGCGTGAGTGAGACATTGATAAATGATATCATGTTCGATCAGAAGGGAATCCTGTGGATATTATTTCGCGACGGTACACGTTATTAGAGTTACAGGGTTTTTAATTGTGGCGGCATGGACCCGAGTGGCTTTCAAACACAAAACACACACAACTAGCATACGTGTATAAACATCTCATTGTATTGCCGGCTAAACATTTCTTTTCCGAATTGATTGCAAAATACTACCACATACAACAGCTTCATGCCGGAATTGAGGGGACTATGGTAGCTGTTAGAAGTCAATATTGGCCGCTGTCCTTAAAAGGCTGCGTGAAAGCAGAGTTGAAAAGTCACGATTGTTTATCAACACAGGAGTAGATTGCTGCGGTCCATTTGAAATGCGTGAATCACGAAGAAGAAATAGCAAATCTTATAAGACTTACGCTGCTGTTTTTATCCGTCCTTCTACGAAGGCAATGCATATTGAAACAGTTAATGATTTGAATAGACGTAAATACACTTAAAAAATTCATGGCGCGAGGAGGCAAAATACTTAACATATATTCTGATAATGCCATCAATTTTGTTGGAGCTAACCGAGAAATCAAACGTAACTACAGAGTGTCCGCGATATATAAAGCATGCTTTTAAGGGATGATAGCTACAACGATTTGGAAACAAAAACATATAATATACCTTGGGTCTATCCGTAAGCGTAAACGAGAAAAAAAATTATTATGATGAAAACGAATTATTTAATACTTTGAAATTGAAGCGTGGTGTCATTTCTCTTACACCATACTGTACACGTATTCAATAGAAGCACAGATGCAAGCCAAGCATCATATGTTAATACGACCTTGAACTACATTAGACCATTGTATCGTACGAAGTCAATGGCCATACGTTTTAAAAATAAAGGTACCTTTGCGTTTTTTTAAATAATGTTGCGACAATAAAATCGGTGTTATGTTGAAATTAGAGTGAAAAAGGCGTGTTTAATAGCAGCTTTCGATCGGTAAATGAAAATTTAAGCTGAGGGAAAGTCGCATTAAATGAAAACAATGTAATTACTGCAATTATTTTATGGTGCTTAGCTGCTTCATAAATTGAGTTCTTTTCTTTTATTTGTGATAAATTGGTGGACCTAAAAAGGACCTTTTTGAGAGACAGGAGAAAATGTATTGAAAGGCTCGATGTGTTGCCCATTTGCAAGAATACACGCCTGTAATCGTCGGGTAAATCCTGCACTGATCGGCTGCCGCTGCACAGTATACGTCGAAGTTTGTGACATGAGAAATATTTTTTTTCTCGTTTACGTTTACAGATAGACCCAAGGTGTATTATATGTTTTTGTTTCTAAATCGTTGTAGCTACCATCCCTTAAAAGCATGCTTTGTATATCGCGGACAGCCTGTATACTAAATTTTTGTCACAAAATGGCAGAGATACTCTCACAAGACAATTCTTTCAAGCAGCATTGCAGTGGAATTTCATTCCAATAAGAAGCCCTCATTTTGGAGAATTATGGGAATCCGCTGTAAAATCAGTAAAACATCATATCATGAGAATAATAGGAAATTCTTCTGTTAAACTTGAACAATTATAGGCGCTCCATACACATATTGAAGCTATTTTAAATTCTCGTCCTTTATCACGTCTTTCTAATGATCCCAAGGATTTATGTTACTTAACACCAGCAGAAATGAAACAGCACTTTTGCTCTCGCTGGCACAAAGAATATCTGAATTCTCTCCAACAACACATGAAATGGAAGCAACAAGCCAATTATCGTCTTTCCCCTGGCCAATTGGCATTATTAAAAAGGATAGTTTGACGCCTTTATTATGGCTCAAGGAAAGAATAGAAGCACAGATGTCATTGTCAGGCCTGGTGCGAGCTAAGCATAGACAAATACTATTATATATTAGATATAGACGGCCATGTATCCTGTTAACGAAAGAGAAAGTGGTACCCTAGCGGGCGTAGTACACACTATGTAACAAGCGGGAATTTTGAATTTAATCGGATATTTAATGCGTTTAAATATATTTTTTTAATATCAATAGAGAGAAGCACATTTTAGGTGTGCATTATTTATTCAGGTGCGTTTTTATACTATAGCAAAATACACAAATATGTTGCGTACTTGAACTTACAAAAGTCTGTCAAAGTCA
>SMLS01067517.1:0-48167 GCA_004785975.1 Popillia japonica
TGCTTTACGAACCAATCAAATCAGACAAATACAGTGATTATTCGGATCCACTTATTGTAGATGCACTGGAATTTTTTTACTGTAAACGTGCTGTAATTTGAATTGCTGGCTTTCCAATGGATGATGGATGCAGTTTCCTCAAAGTAACGTATTACTTCGCAAACGAAGACTATGAAAGTATATGCACGTGTAACACAATAATTTATCAATCTGTTAGTTTCACTGTCTTTAGGATATATTAGATTAGAAAGCTACTATGACATGCCACAAGTTGTGCGCCACTTTAACGGTCATATTCCGCAAGAGTTCGTCTTAGGGTTGTGTTTGAAATATCAATTAATAGTTTTCTAATACCATTTATTATTTTAACAACTAACAATACTACATGAACTTGACACGTCTCTTTTTGACAGTCGTTCGTACTATTTTTTTCATAGGCGACGCGAGCTTCGTTACAATATTTATTTATTATATTTTATAGAATTCTGTTTTTTATGTAGAAATTATTACCAAATGATTGGCATCAGTACAATCGGACAGATCAGTAGATATATACTAGATATATAGATATATGTATGTATATATAAAGGGTTCAAATTTGTCTTATTCTATAATTTTTAACTTAATATTAATATTTTCTTTGGAACTAAGATTATATTCGGTTGCTTTGAAGGAAGACAGTACCTTTTTTATTGTAGTACTTTAGCGCGTTTGTTCAACGCGCTAAACACCGTTGCTTTTCTCAGAAAATAAGGGCACGTTAGGATAAAAGCTCGGACCTGGATACTCAGGGAAGGTTCCTCTATAACATAGTTGAGATTCAATAAAATCCGTATCGGACAACCCTGGTGTTCCCCTTGTTAGGTAATAAATAATGTATCTTCTTAGGTATGCCAACAGAATAGAAAAAAAGGAGGCATTAAAAGAAGTGAATGGCTAATAGAACCATTGTCTGCAGCCAATGCTGCTGTAGACAGGGGTGATATGGGAAAGCAAGCAATTTGCAGCAGCTACTTGCTGCTGGAATCACAAACACAGACGCTATGTCATCATGATTCTCTGCCGTATATTCATCTAAGCAGCATCGTAGATGATCACAAGATCAGAAATCAGCCAATCACCTGTAACCTAGCTGTTCATCTTCAACAAAACAAGAGCATACTCTTGGAACAGTGTTGTATATCTCCGATATGGCGATAGAGTCTACAAAAAAACGTAACAAACAACTTGCTTTCGTCTTAGCAAGGTATGACTATATCTTGAAAAGGAAACCAGCAAGAAGTATTATAAGGGCTCAAGAACTGGAATGTACTTATGAAACTTCAGACGATGCAGAGAATGACTATGATATTATTTATGATGATTCTTCAAACTGCGGGGATGAATCAGACCTGTAGGATGCAGAGAAGCCTATCTATAGCAAAACAGAGAAAACGGAAGATTGGATTCTGCGAGATATGTCAGAAGTTGAGGGATTACTTTGATTTTTGTGGAAGGAAATAGATAGAATAATAGTAGTTTTAGACACATTTATCTCATCGACAATTGTTGTTTTATTATTATTATTAATTATTTATTGTTTGTATTTGTACATGTAACAATAATGAGGAATGTTAAAGTAAATTCAAATAAAACTTATTATGCGACTTCATGTCATGAGAAGGAATGTCGCCGTCTCACATAGTACACTGCGCCATCTCTCCTATATACAAAGGTGAGATGGCCACGGTTATATAATTTAATGAAGTGATGAAATTTTGACAGTCTAAATTTCTTTTCATTATTTTAGGTACCCAAAGGAGTGTACAGTTGTAATTTCCAAAAATGTACGTCATCTCTCCTAGATTCACCCTACACAATGTTTTATCTTCAAGAGTATTGTCTAAGACAGTTTCGATACAGACCAAGCCTAAAGTTTACTATTTGCTTTCTTACACTAAATTCCATATCCTCTGTTCGTTCGTTCGATCAGAAACTATTTTCGTTTTTTTTACTTCTAGTATTATTTACCATAATTTAACCATAATACTTAGAATAAAAATAAGGCACAATTGTTACATTTCTTGTGACCGCCTTCTCAAAAGTTAGTAATTTTATAGATAATGAAATAGTTTATAATTTAAATGGTGAGCTGAATATCTTTTATATTTATCTCTAGTTCTTCACATCTTGTATCCATTTATTACTTAGTTTTTCTATACTTATTAGTAGCATTTCGACAAGCTGTTCTTCTAGATTGTTCCTATTGTTGTTTAAAATCGCAAAATAATACTTATAATTTTCATAATAACAAAAGTTGAGATTTGAGTTGACAAATTTTATAATTTGGAAAACGGACAGTGTTAAATCAGTATATGTATATGTTTACACCTAGTATATAAATATATAGTAAATACATATACAGGATGTTTTTGAAATACAAGTAAAAAATATTAAGAATGGTATGATACAGTTATGTAAAACATAAATCCAAAAAAATGTTGTTCAATTAGGACGAGAATGCCAAAATTAAAATCTCCCTTATAAATTGTAATATGAATATAGAATAATATGAATCGAGAATATGTTTATCTCGATCAAAGTAACGCAAGACATCGCAAAAACAGCTGTCGATGTTATAAAAACTACGAAATAACGCTGATGTGTCAGTTTTTTTAAATAGTTTTGAATGAAGAGTTCAATAATATCAATGTGATTAGGTATGAAAATACTATCAGAGACTAATTAATAATCATTTAACTGTAGTAAAAGTAAAACTATTGTTGTGAAATAAAGATGGCTTCTTAGTTGCAATTTTTGTAATTGTAGTCGTATTTTCCTTTTTATTAAAGAATTGTTGGTTCCATATCTGCAATAATTGACTCTGATTGTGCGTTGCACACATGTTAAATATCGCCTAGCTATATTTGTTAAAACAGTGGCGCGACAAATATTCTATAAATATCTTTGTCATTTTTTCTCGCGCCTGCGACGGAATGTGCGCAAAATTTTTGGATTTAAGTTTAATAAAATAATATCTTTCCATTTTTCATAGTCTACTTTTATTTCAAATACACCCTGTATATATGTATACATATATATACATATATATGTAGTATATGAGTCAAACTAGCAACAGGGTAGTCACTAATATTACTTGAAAACCCACATCACAAACGATGCTTTAATTAAATGTTTATGAATTAAACGTCACCATCATTCTGCGCTCAAATCATTTTAATATGGGAAAATACATGTACGGTCAGGCCTTAGTCTCATATTAAGCGCATCAGCATTGTAATGGAAATGCACTGGATTCGAATTTACGGCAAGGACCCATTTCATCAATCAAGGCTGCCAACTAATTCCATCTACTGTTCAACGGACCACATCTTTCATCTCTGTCATCGAAGAACTGAGAGAAAATTTATCTAATGAAAGCTTTGTAAAATGTATGTGCTGTGATAGAAATTTCAACAATGTATACATATGTAGATACATATTTACATACAAATTTTCGAAATTGTAGTAACTACTGACATACATTCGTATTATATAGATATGTATGTACTTAAGTATACAGGGTTAGTTAAAAGTACGCAGACGGCGATTTATTGTCATTAATATTCTATTTAGAGAATTATGTTCAATATAAAAGTTTGTTAGGATATTTTTTTATCTACATTTGAGAATATTTGATTTTTTTTTGTCTTTCATTGATTTTTAGTTACGCCTGTCCGTGCAGTTTTTTTAAATGGGAATTAGTAAATTTTACTCTACCGTTCGATAGATTTTTTTCTCATTACAATAAAATTTTTGATTTTTTTAAAATTCATTTTAATAACTTTTTTATAAGAAAAGGCCGATTCAAGTATTTAACAGATGTTCGGTACATCGCAGATAGACAGAAGTGAAGCGATAAACAAACTTGAGCGGTATAATTTTATCAGTGGTTATTGTGCACGTCAAATCTTTGACAGAAACAATTTATTTGTGCAATTTGTTGCTGTTAATATTAACAATGGCGAGTTTAAGTGAACATGAACGAATTGAAATACTTATGATGTTGGGTTATGGAGATAGACGCAGAAGTATGTATGTATCTGAAGGTCCCCATTTATCAACCAACGAGTCATTTTTAAAAAGTGAAAAGTATGTATCAACCTTATAAGGTACACCTTGTACACGAGTTAACGGAAGATGATTCTGATAAGAGATTACAATTTTCTAAAGAAATGTTAAATATTTGTAATAATAATCAAAATTTTGTCAACAATATTCTTTTCTCTGACGAAGCTTGTTTTTGCCTTACCGGTGAAGTAAACAGACACAACTGCAGATACTGGTCATCGGAAAATCCCTCTTGGTTTTTGAAGCACCATACGCAGTATCCCCAAAAGGTTAATGTTTGTGTTGGCATTCTAGGCGGTCATATTATCGGTCCCTTTTTCATCAATAGCAATTTAACTTCGGCTCTGTATTTGCAGTTATTGCAAAATAAAATAATACCTGCTTGTGCTACGCTCTATCCACATGAAAACAATGAACACCTACCCAATGACAGTATCTGGCTCCAGCAAGATGGCGCCCCACCACATTATGGTGTAAATGTTTGTCAATATCTGGACAACGTTTTTCCTCACAGACGGATTGGAAGACGAGGAACCATTGAATGGCCAGCCCGTTCACCAGATTTAAGTCCTTTAGATTTTTTTCTTTCGGATACGTAAAAACAAAGTTTACAACGATAAGGCCGATAAGGTCGACGATTTACAAATCCGAATTACCAGAACGATACAAGATATTCCCCGAGATTTTTTAGAGAACTCTGTTCGGGGTTTTGTAAATCGATTGGGTCATTGTCAAATTACTAATGGACGACAATTTGAACACTTACTTTAATTTACTTTGTTTAATTTTTTTGTAAAAAAGTTATTAAAATGAATTAAAAAAAACAAAAATATTATTGTAAAGAGAAAAAAATTCTCTATCGAATGGTAGAGTAAGATTTACTACTTCCCATTTAAGGAAACTGCGCGGACAGGCGTAACTAAAAAACAATTGAAGAAAAAGAAAATTCAAATATTCTCAAATGTAGTTCAAAATATCCTAACAAACTTTTATAGGGAACATAATTCTCTAAAATGAATATTAACGACAATAAATCGCCGTCTTCATACTTTTAACTAACCCTATACAGCAAATAATCATCAAAATAAATACAACTTACAAGCGAAAGAAGATAATCAAATAGCTGCAGTTTTCATAATGTAATATAATGCTAACACGTACACAGTAACACTAACAACGCGGAAATTTATATTTTAATGAATCGATTGAAAAATTGGCTAATTAGTAGGTATGTTTTTTTCGGGTCTTGTCGCGTAGGTAACTATTCACTGTCTTGACGTTTCGCTGATTGTGCTATCAGCTTCTTCAGAAGTTTTCTAAAGACTGATTTTGCCGTCTTTTGCTTCTAGTTATATATCCCATTGCCGTTCCGCCTCGCCGATCCGTAACCGTCCCGCTTCGTTTATCCGTAACCGTTTCGCTCAGTTGATTCATTACCGTACCTGTCCGATGAACTCTACCCTTTCTTGTATGACGATCTCGTAGTGCCAACTTCCAGGTATTGCTGAGTTTGTATCCGTCTTCACGATTGAAGTTGTTGTGATTGTTTTTCATTATTTCTACAGACTCACGTATTATCCTCGGATGGTAGTGGCTAGTTCTGGCTAATACCTTCACGTCGCTGTGGCCCCCTTGTTGCTGCAGGTGTTCCGCTACTGCAGATTTTTGGCTATGTCCAAGACGTGCGTCTCTCTCGTGTTCCTTCACTCTGCATTGTATACTGCGTCCCGTTTGGCCGATGTAGCTCTTCCCGCATTGACAATTCAATTCGTATATGCCTTTGGTTAGTAGTTTCGGCAACGCGTCTTTGTTGGAAACACTTACACATCAACTTCACGATGGAAATCGAAGAAGACGGTACCTTACCCTTCCTAGACGTCTTAGTGCAACGTACCGACAGCAGTAGTAGGCCACAGTGTATATCGTAAGAAAACACACACAGATCGGTATCTGCATGCAACATCTCACCACCATCCACAGCAGAAGAGGTCCCTCATTAACACATTATTGAGAAGAGCAGAGAAAATCAGCGACGAACATCATAGACAGAGTGAAACCCAACACGTCAAAACCGCTTTGCAGAAGAACGGCTACAGTGAAAAAGACATAAGGAAACCCCGAAAACAGATGAACAACCAGGACCGACAAGAACCAGCAGGATACGCATACCTACCGTACATAGCCGGAGTCACTGACAGACTTAAGAAGACCTTAGAGAAAAGAAACATCACCACTCGATTCAACACAGTGACAAAAATAGAACAACTACTTCCTCCCAACAAAGACGCGTTGCCGAAACTACTAACCAAAGGCATATACGAATTGAATTGTCAATGCGGGAAGAGCTACATCGGCCAAACGGAACGCAGTATACAATGCAGAGTGAAGGAACACGAGAGAGACGCACATCTTGGACATAGCCAAAAATCTGCAGTAGCGGAACACCTGCAGCAACAAGAAGGCCACAGCATAAGCTACAGCGACGTGAAGGTATTAGCCAGAACTAGCCACTACCATCCGAGGATAATACGTGAGTCTGTAGAAATAATGAAAAACAATCACAACTTTAATCGTGAAGACGGATACAAACTCAGCAATACCTGGAAGTTGGTACTACGAGATCGTCAAACAAGAAACGGTAGAGTTCATCGGACAGGTAGGCGAGCGTGGTGGCCAAGCGATAGAACCAAATCGACCTATCCAGCGATCTGCAAACATTTCATTTCAAAGAGTGCATTAACTTACAATGTACACTTGTCTACAATGCAATACATAGTTTCGCAAAACTCAGTTCCCAGTGCCAAATTTGTAAGGTTTGTAATTGAATTTATTTGAATATCGAAGACTAATGAAACATTAAACTGTTGCGCTAGGTGTCGCAGCGATGTCACACGATTCTCTTCAGCGTAACATGTTATTACCCTTGTATCAGTGTACGATTGATATTTTTTCTTCTGTCATGTTCATGTTTGAAATAAAAATAAACTGAAATACAATATTACATTTTATTGCTTTATTAATATTGTCAAATTTTTCAACTGGCTATAAATTTGCTAGTCATTTGTATTAGCAAGGAGTCCCATCATACTCCCTAATGAAATGCAGATCACTGGACAGGTCGATTTGGTTCTATCGTTTGGCCACCATACTTGCCTGACTTGTCGCCAAATGGATTTTCCTTAGTGTTATCGCTAGCCTAAAATTTATAATAATATAGGTACAAATAAAAGATATTTAAGAACTAAAGAATCGTATACTCACTGCGTGTAATGCATTGAATCCCAATTTTATTACATTAAGCCGCTTCTTTTCTGAAATTTGTACTTCTGTAGTAAATTTCTTCTTATCTGGTGATTACACCAGATATTAAGGAACCGCATACTCACTGCGTGTAATGCATTGCGTCCCAATTTCTTAAAAAATGCTGTACAGGCTTTTTAGTATCGTTTTACCTGTATTATAATATGATTCTAACCTAAAAATATTATTAGATGTGTCTAGATGTGTCATTTTATTCTGGTCGGTTCAAAAACGATGGGTTTCACAACCACGGTAATATTTTCTGCTGTATTTGCAATGACATTAAACATATTAATCTTGTATTGGGTTTAATTGAACTATTTTAATAACGAAGTGACAATCTATTAATTTATTTTAATAAAATTTTGACGTCTTGACGTATTTGAATGTTTATTTTTCAAAGAGTGCATTGACTTGCATAGTACAATTGTCTACACTGTATTGACTTGTCCGTTTTAAAATTGAACATAGCAAATGGTGGGGGGAGGGGGAGGGGGGGAGGGTTAACGTTATATGTTCAGAGATAAAAAAAACTCATGGTATATCTATATAATTTTCGGGGAATCTTTCGGTTTCAAATCCAAAGGTTATCAAGGGTTGTCCGCCACGGACTATAATAAATCTCAACTATGTTATAGAGGAACCTTCGCTTAGTACCCTGGTAACAGCTTTTATCCTAACGCGCCCTATTTCGGAGAAAATCAGCGTTGTATAGCGCGTTGAATGAACGCGCGAAATTCATTTCTTTATATCGATAATGTTAGTTTCTCAACAAGCAAGCCTTCGTAGTCCAGTGGACAACAACTATCACTGCCACGCTGATGGTTCGCTTTCGATTCCTACCAGTGCCTTTTTTTCAATCTTATTGTGCACAATATTAACAATTATATTTCATACAAATTATTCGTAAATGATATTTTCGCCGTGGCAGTTTTATTATTAAATAAATTAGAAAAAAATCTGCACTATGACATGTATTTTGAAGTTACCTGCAGTTCGTTTCTTGCCTAGTGTTCGTTTTTATCTGCAGTTCAAATGAATAAATAAATAAAAATAATAAATAAATAATTTCCAAATACATATAATGCAGATTTGCTTCCAATTTATTTACTAATAAAGTTACGACGGCGAAAAATATCATTTATGAATAATTTGCATTAAATATAATTGTTATCTTTGTGTGTTACTTTTTTATACTGTTTTACGTTCCACATTATTATTACGATGATTACAACAATGAAAATTCTGGTAATTTAACGAACTAAATTCAGCATTGGATTACTGGTACAAATTAATGTGAAACAATAGCTACTACTACAATCATTACTCGAGGGCCCTAGTGGCGCTTTCAACTTGACGAAGAATCCTGGATGAATTTAAAACACTCCAGCCTATTTACTTAAGATGGTACGCATTTTATTGGTGTCATGATGCTTATTTACGACACAGCAGGCGGGTCATGTACTAAGAAAATAACAGCACGAGCAACGCAGGACTCCATATTAGGTCCTAAATCCACCAATAGGTCCATCCATCCTGTATATCCAACATTAGGTGGTGATCAGATGAATGAACGAATACGGCTTGGCCGTGGCAGTATTAGAAGATCGTTCTACTGACAAAGAGATGAATCTCTAGAAAGATCGAACTAGTAATAGATGCAGAATTCATATCTACCAAAACTTCAGTGAACTACCTCGGACTACGGCTCGACAGCAAGATGACTGTCTGAGAATAGATCCAGTCCTGAGCGCTAAGACTGCTAATGTAATAACGATATTGACCCTTTTATGGCTAACATAGAAGGACCGACGGCATGCAAACCCCTGCTCTTGATCACCGTCACCCATTCCTTAATACTGTATGGAAGTGAGATTTTGGCAGATGCCTTGCGAGAAGACAAATATAGGAAGCGAATGGTAATACATAGAGATCTATCAATATCGCTAGCTCATATAGTATGATTTCCGAAACAACGGTGCTTATGATCGTTTCAGTAACTCAGAGAGGAGAGAGCAAGACTCCAGGAGAGGTCGGCATAAGAAAAGGAAGGATGAATGCTTACACGACAAAGTTGGTGCTGGCACAACGAGATGCGAAGTTGATGGACAACCAGACCCATTCGTAACATCACTATTAATTCAAACAATTGACAACATTTATGTTACCAGTAACATTTACATGTTTAGTACAGTTTGATAGCACATGCTTATTGTGCTATTAGTAAATTATATTACGTATAACGTATGTTACATCCATATAACGTTAACACGCCAAATGTTGAGTTTTAAAATCGACAAGTTAATGCATTGTAGACAATATTGTACAATGCAAGTCAATGCACTCTTTGAAAAAGAAACATTTAAGTACGTCAAGATTTTATTTATATAAATTAACTTCGTTGTTAAAATGGTGGAATTAAACACAGTACATCATTAATAAGGTTTAATTTCGTTAAAAATCGAGCAGAAAAATGCTACTCTGGTTGTAAGTGACATTAGTGCCAAAGCCATCGTTTTTTAACCGACCACAATCAACTGACACATCCAATCATATTTTAGGTTACAACTGGTTATAATACAGGCTAAACGTGTTTAAGTTTAGGTTATAAATTTAACTTAACTAATCCACAGACTATACTAATCTGTCTAATTCCTTTCTCAAATGTTCCTTAATTGCATGTGGTATTTTTATGGGTGGATGACTAACTGATTCAAAGTTTTGTTTTGTAGTTATTTTATATTCACCAGGAAATCTACCAGGACCAGAAAAGAGATGAGAATTTCTATTTATAAATTGGTTTTTATCGTTTTCTTTTTTATTTATACTTATGTTAAATGATATCGAAGGCTTCCACGGCCCGAGTCTCTATAATGAGGGTTTCCGGGTGTTGACCGTGTCATGATTAGTAAAATATATACAGTACAAAATAAAAATAAAATGCACAAGATATACAATAACTCGACGTTTCGCCACTAATGTAAGCGGCTTCTTCAGGAGCAAAAGAGGTTAACTGGGTGGGTACCAGAAGGTCACGGTAACTCGACGTGTAAACCACGCTAGAGGCGAAAACCTTCTGGTAGGTGAGGGGCGTCAGAAGGCCACGGTAACTCGACGTGTCAACCACGCTAGAGGCGAAAACCTTCTGACAAGGAAAGACTGATTTGCAGGGGTATATATACGACTGTGCAGCGATGCGGATCAGTGAACACTGGCCGTTGAAGCGGAAAGAACCGGTTTCCAAATGCTAGAGAGTTGGTAACCATCGTCGCGATTGAGATTCTGAGGATGTTTTTTGATCTCGATCGCTTCCCTTATCTTTCGAGGAAAATAGTGTTGTGACTTACTTACGACAGATGTCTGATCAAAACACTATACTTATGTTATTATGATGCTATAATTAAATTTAAATTTACACAAGTTTGACCGCTTAATAGAACCTGATCTGCATCCCGAACTATTACAAACACTTCATAAATATCTCTACTTTTAAATTTACAATATAGATTGACAATTCCGAATGGTTTTATCTGTGATTGTTCAACTTTTACAATGTATGTAGGTACTCTGTTTTCCTAACTTTAAACTGTTTATTGACATTTTTAAAAATTCTTAAAGGCATAACACTTATGTCGGTCCCAGTGTCTAATTTAATTTTAAATTTTTTACCCTCTATTTCTATAAATTCATCAAATGTATGACTTCTATCTACTCTACTTACATTCTTTTTTGCATTTACATTATTTATAAATATATCCAATTGATCACTGCTGTCTTCGGGATGTTCCACATTCTTCATCATTCTTACTTTGCACGACACACCAAAATGGTTTAAGTTACCACATTTCCAACATTTTTTTCCATATGCAGGGCATTCTCTTGGTCCGTGCATTCTTTGGCATCTTCTACACTTGAATTCTCCCTTATCGGTTTTCCTCTGTCCATCACTACTTCGTTTCGGTTTCTCTCCCTCTTTTTTCTTGTTCCTATTTTTTCACAAAATTTATTTCACTATTTTCACAATCTTTCTGAAACTGCATACTCTGCCGCTTGCTTTGTTCACTTGTACGGCAAAATTTAATGTTTTATCTAATGTTAGTTGATCAATCCGAAGAAAAGCTTCTCTTGTGGCTGGATCCCTTATACCAATTACAATTTTGTCCCTCAATGCTTTACCTTCATGTGATGCATTGGGATCAATGGTATTGTAATTGCAAGATTTTATTAAATGTCTACAGTCAGTAATAAAATGTTCCATGCTTTCGCCCTCCTTCTGCATTCGTTTTAAAAAATTATATCGTTCAAAAACTTCATTCCCACGTGGATTTACATATTCATCAATCCTTTCTATGATATAATTAAATTTAGCTGCATGTTCATCAGATATGTAAAATGTTGCCATAATTCGCGAAGATTCTATGCCATCATATTTCGTAATATGGATAATTTGACTTTATCTACTGTTTCATCTTGTCGTGTTGCTATCAGATAATCCATAAATGTAGTTTTCCAAAATTTCCAATTATTTGCTGCATTATCGCTTTGTAAGTCGAAATCTGGCGGTAATTTCACGGATCCCGCGTCCATATTTAATTTTTTTTAGGTTATTCACACCACACTTTTCTGAGGTATGTCTCATATATTAATATACTTGTATATTTACCCCTTGCACACGTTCTTTAATGACAGCCATGTTTAAGTTATAAATTTAACTTAATAATAATGAGACTGGTGAACATTAAAATTTATTGTTATACAGGTGTCCAAAGTTACACTATTACTATCTTAGTTATTTCTGTAGCTACGATTTTAGTTAAATGAGCAAATTTCTAGTGTTTTTAACGCTGATTACTATGGAGTTCTTAAACAAACAATTGAATAACGCATTCCCGAGAAATTTCGAAATTTATATTTTTTTTAAATGGAACCCCTGTATTATTTGTACATATTTTTGATCATCATAATATTTTGAACAAAAAATATCCAGTACATAGCTATTCTCAACCTAAAAATAAACAAATGAGAAGTGTTCAAAGTTTAAAAAAATTAGCATGTAATTCTACGCAGGTGCTGGAAAATCATAATAAAATCTTACGTTAACAGTAGAATAAAAACAACAAACACAATAATAGAATAATTTTCCTTTTGTATTACAAAATTTTGCTTAACTCAGCAAATACTCGAAGACATTGCCCTGTTGTTCAATGCATTCCTCGGCTTTTGCAATAACGCTATGTGTGGCTTTTCTAATAGTTCGACGAGAAATATTATTTAACGTTTGCCTAATACTATTTTCAAGTTCCATCACATTTTGATGTCGCTGCTTGCAAACCTTATTCTTCACAAAACCCCAAAGTTGAAAATCCAGAGGTGTCAAGTCAGGAGAGCGTCCAGGCCAACGAATAGGCGCGTTGGTCCATTTTCGATTAAATGTATTATTTAACAAATTAGTAGTATTAGCGAAATTATGAGCCGATGTCCTATCCTGTTGAAAATAAATACGGAGCCTATGAAGCAGTTGCATATCATCTAAAAGATCATCCAGTATTTCTGTTAATAACCCAACATAGCGGTCTCCAGTTAAGGTACCATGATGGAAAACTGGACTTACAATTCTGTTACCCCTTAATCCACACCACACATTTAAACTAAACCGGTGCTGGGGATTGCTCGGATCTACTCTAAGAGGATTTTCTCCACTCCAATAATGTTGATTTTTCTTATTGCACATTTTAAATTGTACAAATTAAATTAATTTGATCGCAAAATTTTTATGCATAATACCTAGCTGAATTCGAAAAGATTCATCAAACTATAGAACAAAATTAAAGTTATCTGGACGTTCATTACAAAAATTCGTCAACCAATTACAGAAAACGAATCTTCTTTCTGCATCACCGGGAAGTAAAGTTTGAACTTTGTGTTTCTTGTATGGGCGCAACTTGTGTTTTTTACAATGGCGTACTGTACTCAAAACTAATTCTCTGGTGCAAATTCGTATGGATTTTTCTGGATTGGTTTCAAAAAAGCCAACACGTTTACTTCTGTTTCTTCGTCTATTATAATATCATTTTTCTTTCTTCGTATCTTAAATGTATTTTCATTACTTCGAAATTTTCTATACAATCTTAGAAAATATGTAGTACTGGTTTGGTGATCAACGATTCACATATTTCGCATGTTTCGGTAATGAAGCACATTTTTTCCATTTTTTTCTAGAAGTCAGTTATACATCTAGCATATTACACTTTTCTGAATGTGTAAACGGCATTATTTTTAATAAATATGGGGGAATTAATGATTATAATTATAAGAAAACAACACAACACAAAATCAAATAACCGACTATTCTTAATAAACTATTTTAATAACTAACCGTGCGAAAGAGACTTAAACGTTTTTGACAACGTAAATGAGTTTGTTGTGAAGTGAAGTGAAAGAAGAAGTGAATAATGTGCCTTTCACAATTAAAATCAAACACCACTGCTTTATTATTCGCAAAACAAAAGCCATACAAAACGTTATCGCGAGAGCCGACAAATGTATTGAACAGCGCACATAGGCAAAATTTTGTAATACAAAAGGAAAATTATTTGATTATTGTGTTTCTTGTTTTTATTCTACTGTTAATGTTATATTTTATTATGATTTTCCAGCACCTACCTAAAATTACATGTTAATATTTTTTTTTAACTTTGAACGCTTCTCATTTGTTTATTTTTAGGTTAAGAATAGTTATGTACTGGATAGTTTTTGTTCAAAATATTATGATGATCAAAAATATGCACAAATAATACAGGGGTTCCATTTAAAAAAATTATAAATTTTGAAATTTCTCGGGAATGCGTTATTCAATTGTTTGTTTAAGAACTCCATAGTAATCAGCGTTAAAAACACTAGAAATTTGCTCATTTAACTAAAATCGTAGCTACAGAAATAACTAAGATAGCAATAGTGCACCGATAACTGTGGACACGGTGTATATTCAGCATACAGCAATTTATCAGTTATATGAAAATCAGAGAAATGATTGGCACAAGTGTGCGCTAAGCCCGGCCACGAAGAAAAGAAAGTGGCATGAGCAACGTACTCCAGGTGGAAAGGATAGGGAACCCGGGAATGAAATGCGCGAAGTTCAAGCGTTTATGATGAAACTGAATGAAAAGACTGAAGAAATAAGAAAGCATGTTAAGGAGAGTACAAAATCCAAAACGGAAATAAAGGCTGTTACAAGGGAACTTGTTAACATAGTGAGTCCCCTTGGTAGGGAAATAGATGTACTTAAAGCGCATTATACCGCGATAACTGAGAAGGCAGACTCTTATGAAGAACAAATAGCCAGGACAATACAGGAGCATGATAGAGCACCGCCACCACAATGTAATGGTGTTGGCGTACAGGCGGAGGAAAGGGAGATAACAAAAGAGATATCTCAGAAAAAGGATGATGAGGTTAAACAAATCCAACGCACACTGAATGAAGGAGCAGGATGGGATGAACTGTCAGAAATAATTGATATTGCTGGGCCAGTAAACTGCTATAAACATACAGAGGTTACTGGGCTTGAAGCTCTTAAAGAGTGCAAGGGGAATATTGCTATTTTTGCGAGGCCGAATATAACCACTAGGGGGCAGGAGATTGAGGAAACAAAAACTAGCTTTCACGAGGTTATGGCTCTTTTAAAAGAAAAGCTGAAAGAGGGAGTTATAGAATATGTGAAAACCAGGACCGAAACCATAATAAGAAGAGGCAGCAAAGCAGATCTCTCCAGAATGTTATCTTACCATACAAAATTGATCCTAATGGGGTGAATGACTTCGGCAGCTTGCATGATATTTTAGATAAATTAAAGAACATGATGCTAGACCATGGAACAGATCGAGTAAAACTTATCGCACTGGAAAATATCGATAATGACCATCTAAGGAAATGTGCTGAATATGTGCTTAGAAGGACCATATACAGAATTCAATTAGTTTCTGACATAAAGAAGCAAAACTCCCGTGGAAAGAAGGAAGGACGACCAAAAGATGGTTGTCAAAGCGGAGGGTAAGCAATACGCAGAAATTCTTCGCTCTATCAAAAGTAGTGTCAATATCGATGATGTCGGCGTTAAGATAACGTCTATTAAGAAAACAGTAAAAGGGGATGTAACGCTGAAATTCCAAGGAGATTCAGACAAAGCCGAGGCGTTGAAGTAAAAATGAAAGCACGCAAGTTGAAATTAGGAATAAGGACGAAACAGTCTATGTGACTGGTATTGACGGTGATGTCGATTGCCGCGAGATAAAGGATGCCTTAGAGAAATGTGTTAGAGCTGTTAATGATGGGGATACAAGAGTAGTATCCGTACGGCCAAATCAGTACGGAAACCAAAACGCCACCGTGGTTACTAGAGCTAATGTAGCTAAAGAATTGATTAAACGAAAAAGAATATAGAAAAATAGGATGGACGGAATGCCTCGTAAGACCACGGGTGAACATTGTAAGATGTTTGCGATGTTTGGAGTTCGGCAATTATAAAAGTGAACGTCAAGGCGAAGATAAAAAGAAGGTGTGTCTGAAATGTGGAAACAGGGATCATAGAGGGAAAGACTGCACTGCGGCAGTATTCTGTCTCACATGTAAGGAGACACATCAGACAGACCAAATGTCCATATTTTAGAAAACTAATAAGGGAAAGTACTAGGGGTCGGTAAGTACGAAGGCGGCCAGGAAAGGAAGTATCAGTGCAAGTGAAGGGCCACGAAGAAATAGCTATGCCCATCAAAGTCTTACAAACTAATGTTGGACGGGCTTACGCCGTGTAGGATCTAGCGTATACAACAGCAAGGCAATGGAGGGTGGATATACTAACTGTGTCAGAACCTAATAAGAAGAGAGTACAACGAATGGTATGGCGAAAATACATCAGGACCAACGTGGCAGCGTTATTTCTAAGTAACAGGACAGTCACAGGACAACTACTCATAAGTTTGAAAGATCTTGACATCGTGTGTTGTTATGTGTCCCCAAATATAGGAATGCAGGACTACAGGCTAGAGGTTGATAATATAATGAACATCGTATATAAGACGAAGATTATTATACTTAGCGATATAAATGCTAAATCTCCCCAGTGGGGTGGACATAAAACTGACAAGAAAGATGGATCAATGCGCTGGATATGGTTGGAATAAATACTAGCCAAAAACCTACGTTTGTTAGGGGAAATACTGAGTCCTTCATTGATGTAACACGATAGCCACAAAAGTGATCTCCAAGCAAATAATAAATCGGGAGGTGCTCGATATGGAAACTATTACTGAGCACAAATACATTGGTTTCGAAATTCAGGGAATTAAAAGTGGAAAAGATGTAGGGAGAACTAGAACCATGGTAGACTGGAAAATTTTTAGAAGATTATGGCCCTAGGGAAGCAGAATAAGAAACAGAGCCTGTTGCGTGTAGAAAGCTGATACCATTGATAAATTGATATATCACTCTTATGGCAGCTTTTCGACCCTCGTATGTTTAGTTGCATACTCTCAAAAAAAGTATTTTATCAAGAAAAGTTTGTTATGCCTAGCCTTCCTGAATATTAATTTGCGGTTAAAAACGCTAGTAATTGCCGACGAAATACGTCAACGCCCTAAACACGACCACCTGCAGAGTGATTTCCGAATGAATAGGATCATTTACTTACAACATACAAAGAAAACACGTATTAATTTTTCCTTATACTGGTCGTTTTGAGTCATAGGATATTTAAAACGGGTAGGAGAGAAGGGAGTTACGTCCCCACCAATATTGTAGAGTATACCGTTGATAGACTGATATGCGTCCCCACTTCTTAGCGAATTTACATACCCCTTACCTCTTCCCGGCTTTATTTATCCTAATTCTCAAAATGACCGGTATACATATTATAAATATATAAGTAGCTGGAAAAGTAAAAAAGCTGAGAATGATTATTTATTTCGTAGTATATTTAGTTTGATACTTTTTGTTTGTGTACATTGTCTCGATAAAAATGTGCAATTTTTAAATAACGTAACGTTAATAGTAGAGCTGCTATCCGGATCCGGATAATTTTGGATCCGGATAATTTACTATCCGGATATCCGGATCTGAGTGCTATCCGGATCCACTATCCGGATTCCCTATCCGGACCCACTATTCGGATCCTTTATCCGAAACGTCGGATCCGGATCCCCTATCCGAAACCTCGGATCCGGATCTGCTATCCGAAACTTCACATCCGAATCTGCTATTGAAAATCACCAAATTTGATTCTGTATGAGGTTTGTATCAATAAGATTATTTTTTTCGCGAGTTCTTGCTAACATTAAGAAAATAGTAAAGAAAAAATGTCTTACGTTCCAACATTTTGCTTTGTAAAATAATAAAACAAATCAATATTATTAATTAATACCTCTTATAAGTAGCTAATAGATATTGCTATGTATGTACAACGTTTTAAGAAGAAAATAACTATTTTATTGGTACGTTAAATAAATAAATAAATAAAATGAAAAATCTGGAACAAAAGCTATTTGGTCTGAAGAGAAACACAAATATAAGGTTTTACTAAATAAATTATAAAGCACAAATCGGTTAATTCCAAACAAAAAAAAGTTTGCACTGGGAACCTTTCTGCTCAATCCAGGTTTTGGATAGCGGTTCCGTATCCGAAGTTTCTGATAGCGGATCCGAATTCGAGGTTTCTGATAGTGGATCCGGATCCGAGGTTTCGGATAGTGGATTCGGATCTGAGGTTTGGATAGCGAATCCGGATCCAAGAATTCGGATATCCGGATAGTTTTGGATCCGGATATCCGGATCTTAATTTTGTCGGATATCTGCAGCACTAGTTAATAGTGCGATCGATCAGAAAATTGATGTGATCGTAACATTCATCAACATTCGGATTTAGTAGCTGTTGAGTGTTATTTAATAATTTTTTGCTTAATATTCAGTTCTTCTTCTTTAAAACAGCAAGCGTACTTAGCATTGTCATTTTTACCCAATGGACGGCGATTGTAGACCGTTAACACAAAAGAATCGTTCACACTAAGGTTGAAGTTTTTTTTGAACAAATGCATACTGCTTATCTGATACCGGCTTGTTTAGCGTTAATGTATTTTTGCAATTTTTACACTTAAATTTTGATAGCACGATAGCACCTTGCCGGAAATGTAACCTGCAAAGTATGTTACATCGCAGTCCTCCAAATGCACATCACATTCTCTCACTTTTCTATCTCAACCGATAAAGAAACGGCTGTTTAAATCTTCTTCAAAATCAGTTGCAGGCTCTTCTGTTTCACAAACTCGCAAGTTTGTTTCGAATGATGAGCTTCCTAATTCCGTTAACAAATTGCTGCATCGGTGTGGTACGATGTTGAATCTAGTGGTTTGATCAAATTGTTTATAGTCACATATTTAAAACTAGTTCTAAAAGTGCGCACTGTCGGATTTCGATTGTAACCTCCTTTTTGCCTGAAGACACTAAATAAATATTCTGGTGCATCTTGGTTTATTCTTCCGGTTCAGATCATTTTGGGCTCTTTTAGAACTTCTTCTTTGTATAGGAGTAAAATGCCCGTGATAGTATAAAGTTAGTCCATCAAAGCATGGTGATGATTTTACATTACAACGATATTTTTATCAATTTTATGTATTTATTGTATGCTCTTGTTCAATGACATGACAGAACTAAATTTTATTTTTCACTTTAATCAGGATACACAGATAGAGGTATGCTCGTTTCAAAACCAAATATCGTCGAAGCCGCGCATGACGTCAGTGCGAGACAAATTACATATGAAATTTATTTCAATAGAGGTTAAAATCGCTGGTTTCGTAGGCGGGATTTGTATTTTACAATTAATGCTTCGCAATGACATATGCATAAGATGCGCGTCGGCATACCTCTATCTGTGTATCCTGACTTTAATCTAATGGTCTATTGTGTGCGTCTTGACTGCATAAACTATCTCGGAACTCGTGTCATATACCTATCCTTTTTGCATTCTTTTGCAGACGCATATTATAGGTAGGTATATGTATTTTGATTCGTTGTCTCTACTCTCGTGCTAACGTAACTTCATGAAATCTGTGGAGATATTTTTATGAATAACTTAATTGTAATTAGAAATTGAACTAAACTAACACGTGTTTAAAAAGTAAACTAATAGTAAATAACTAATATGTATATATTCTTTTTTTCTATTAGATGCCAATTTGTTAGGGATCACTATTATTACATACATACAGTGTGTCGCACTGTAGACGGCACCACCTCAGTATTTTGTTAATATATTATCGATTTAAAAAATTTATTGTTTGTGATCATACCTATTACTAAACTACAATTTTAGGGCATGTTACTTTCCCTATCACAGTAAAATGCTAGCTCACTGTGACTCAAAATAAACAGCAAACTTGAAGAAATCATATAAGGATTTTTTTAGAAAAGAATTCTGTTAATAATAGGTTGTTCAGAATCATTTAAATAAACTAAATCCAAAATTTCATTAAAACAAAAAATCTTGAAAATTCAAAAATTTCGGATAATTCGAAAATTAATTTTACAAGTTTTGCCATGATTTTCATTTTATTAATTGAATTCGATAGAATAATTAAAAAAACGTTTATTTGCTTAAGCACTGTTATTTATATACAGTATTTTCAACTACATCATTATTAGCACTGATATATGCATTTTTCTATTCGTCTTCTATTATCCGTTCTTGGTGAGACTTTTTTATAAAATAATCTCTCATATGACTTTTTTAGTTTTACTGTTTATTTTAAATCGCAGTAAGCTAGCATTTTACTATGATGGGGAAATCGACAATATATTAAAAAAATACTGGGTTGGAGCCGTCTGGAGTGACACACTGTATATGTTTTTACAAATGGCAAAGATGCTAGAAATGCAAATATAAAGCTAAAATCACTTGATAAATAGATTATGTGTCAAGATTTTTTATTCATATATTATGTACTTTTAGATGGGAATTCGAACATGTAACAAGTAAAGTAGATAATTTAATAATGCTTTCAACACAAATGCAATGAAATAGTAACTGTAAGAAAACATGAAACCTGGTATATTTAAAATACGACAGAATGAATAAATCATCATCATCATCATCATCATCAATATAGCATATTTTGCATTTTAAGACTCCGCCCTCATGCAATTTATCCCACTTTGATTTCCTTGTCTTGCACACTGATGGATTCGCTTGGCGCTCGTTCACGAGTGGGTAGTTAAAACGAGTGCCCAAAATCGGGTCGAAAAATATTACATTGAATGAGATATCAATTTGTCAATGCTGATACAAAGTGCATACAAAGATAGTACCAGAAGCCAGGCAGATCATACCAACATCCCGCATTGGTGGAGTGACAGTGTCGATGAAAAAAGGAAACTCTGTAATAAGGAGAGGAGGAAATTAACCAGAATCAGCACTCCACAGAGAATAGACGGACACAGAGTTGAGGAGGCCAGGGAAAGATACAAGACAGCCAAAAGAGAGCTGGTCAGAACAATTAGAGAGGTAAAAAAGCAATGTTCGAAAGACTTGTGTGAAGAGTTGGAGAATGATATATGGGGCGAGGCATACAAAATTATAGATAAAACATTTAACAGCCTGGCACCGTATAACCTTAATCCAGACAGAAGAAACCAGATATTGAGAGATCTTTTCCCATTCACAGCACATAGTTTGAGCATCGTCATGGCTGAGAAGAAAATTACACCTTTCACGTTGGAAGAATTGGAATGTGCTGCCAGAACTATGAAAACCGGCAAAGCTCCTGGCCCGGACAAAGTAGTCCCAGAGGCAGTTAAAGAGGTTGCCTGTAATCAGACCTGGTACAATTACTCACTGAAAGTAATTAAAATCACAAATACCAAATACTAGTCAATTTCCAAATGATTTCAAATATCGATTATTTTTTGAACCATAATTATGAATTAGATTACCAAATACCCATTACCAATTACCAAATACTTTGACAAATCACGATTTTAAATCATTTAATAGATAATTAAAATACTTAAAAGTAATTCAAATCCTCAAAAGTAATTTAATTTTCAAATGTAATTCAATTATCGCACTAATTCAATTACTCCAAAGTATTTAAATTACTGTAAAGTAATTCAAATATTGACAGTTAGACATGAAGATAAGCTTTATATTTGGGTTAGTATATTTGTTGTAATTTCATAACCTTACGGCATTTAATGGTAGAGCCAATTCCTTTGATATTTACGTCTCCAAAACCACATGGATGATGTTTGAAGTGGCTACCGTTTTTTGTTTCTCTCCCAAGAGAAAAAAGAAAGTTGATTTACAGAAGACCTATCCAGAAGGAATAGTCTTTATCATTGAGTGTCGGAATAAAGTTATCAATGAGAATGAGTTTAGAGTAGGTCGATATTGTGCAAATTATTTTTAAATAGCAGTATACATTCACTGCTAACTTTATCTGATAGTTAAATATTTATAAATTGATGTACCGGCTAAATGCGGTAGTCTCTGCTATTAGGTAATAAAATGTCAAACACACAAATAATTATTAAATATTGGGTTTATTATAAACAAAAGTAATAATTGCGGAGTACAAAAGTATATCCCGATAATCACAATAGGATTACTACTCTTAACTTAACTAATCTTACAGAGGTTGTCCTTTAGTTAACTGAACGAAACATCAAATATTAAAGAAAAAAAAATTATGATTATGATCGTAAAAAAACGGAAGATAGTATTCTGCGACATCCCCGGATTAACCGGATTACTCTGAACAGCATAGTACAAGCTTGTGACTATCAACCTATTTAAATTGTAGCTTGCAGTTTGCTTTAAGCAACACCAAATTTTCAAAATTGGAGTCACTGCGGAGCATTTATTATTTCTGCGACGGAAAACAATCTCTCCACGGGTGCTGATGATGGAAGGCAGGTATTATACCGGTAAAATAATGATTTAATAGTTGGATATTTATTTAAACTTACTAACTGAGTATCCGGATCATTTAAATATTTGAGTCTTTTAACATTAACAGTCTCGTTAGTTTCAGCACTGGATTTATAACCAAATTCAAAAAAAGTTTAATTCAATTACCTAAGAATAATTCGAGATCCTGAGATAGCGTTAAAAACAAATCATAATTACAATTACTTTTCGAAAGTATTTGCAATCACAAATCACAATTAACATAATACAAAGTGATTGAAAATAAAGTAATTCGATTAACCAAAGTATTTAAATCGTAATCAAATTAGTAGGTATTTGAAATACTACCCAGGTCTGCCTGTAATGCACCTGAGCTTCTCCTACAAACCATGAATAGGCTGTTGAAAAAACAAGAATTCCCTGATATTTGGAAAGTTGCAAAGGTGATCTTAATACTACAGAGTGGAAAACCTCCCGAGCTGCTCCTTCAGATCGATCTGTTTGTTGTGTACTCTAGGCAAATTATTAGAAGCACTCATGAGGAACAGGATAGTGACGGAACTAGAAGAGAGAGAGGGGGAGGGCGGGTGGGGAGAGGGGAAGGAATCAATACGGTTTCTGCAAAGGCCAATCCACCATAGATGCGGTAAATAAAGTGACTGAATATGTGAAAGAATACAATAGTAGATGGTGCGTCCTGATTACAATCGACGTAAGAAATGCCTTTACCCTGGCTAGACATGACCTAATAGTTAAAAAATTGAAAGCACGGAGAATGTCGAATTACCTCATACAATTTGTCACAAGCTACTTGTCCAACAGGAAGATCTTAGTAGACCAGAAAGACACTCTGGGGAGTAACATCGGAGTCCCGCAAGGATCGGTGCTGGGACCTACACTATGAAACATCTTGTATGATGATATATTATCGTTGGATCTACCGACAGATGCAGGTGGTGTGGCATATGCAGACGATCTTGCTCTGGTTGTAGGTGCGAGTGATGAACACCTCTTAATCAACAAGGTAAACGAGTGGTTTGCGCTAATTAGCAACTGGATTTCGCAGCACAAGATGCTTCTAGCGCCAGAAGAAACCGAGGCAGTGATACTAAAGGGTGGTCGTAGGAGATAACACGTTACCTCCCAATTAGAAGGCGTGGAAATAGTGCCAAGTAGAGCTCTTGTATTTCTATATCTATAAATTAGGTTATGTTACACTTCTTCAGTGGAATAAAATTGACATTTAATTCGAGTCAATTAATAAACAACTAGCCATGCCTATCAACAAAATTATCTACAAAGAAATTCGGCGATATATAGGATTATATAGGTTTACAATATCGTGGACAAATAAGGATATTTTTTAAATGTAATTTTATAATCATAGAAATCCTTATATTCCTAGTCCTTGAACAGAATTGTTAAAGCTTGACAAAAAATTCAGTGATATAAAAATTTCTATAATTATAAAGTTACATTTAAAAAATATCTTAATTTGTCCACGATATTGTAAACATATATATATAACTCTAGATCACTATCACCCACAGGTCACCAAACACTTGGATAAATGCCAACGCGTTTCGACAGCAATGCTGTCATTATCAAGGCGATAATAAAACTAAACTGTAGGCCTGCTTTTACTCACTAAAGCCTTCGTCCGTATATCAAAGTGTTCATGCTGAATATAGTATGAGAGATGCCGCTTGTGTTCAAGGTTTTAAAATTTCAGACATTATACGCAAATATTAATACGCTAAGTTAAAAGGAGCAGTTCAAGTGATGATTGTAAAGTTATACCAATTTATTGTAAAGATTTAGTTATTAATATTAGACATTAGCAATTTTTTGTGTGAACCGATTGGTAATACTTACATCAAGCAACCAACCAGAATATTATGTACGTCCTTCCACTTACAGTTGACCACACATTCTTAATGTTTTTATAGATAGATAGAATGTATTTACATTCTATACATTGCAAATATGGAGTTAATCAGTGACTGATATGAGTCATATCTAAATTTTGCGCAAGATATCCATACGTGTCTATCTAATTTGCTCTACTCACACTAGCTCCATCTTGAGAGAAGGATAGCCACTGAATGATGATTAGTTTTGTTATTTATTATTTTTACATTAATTTATAATAAATGTCTGCTTCAATACATTTTTTATAGTACCTATGCTACAGAGATTGGTATAATTTAATTCTACAGATATCCGACAAAATTAAGATCCGGATATCCGGATGCAAAACTCTCCGGATATCCGAATCCTTGGATCCGGATTCACTAATGCGGATCCGAGGTTTCGGATAGGGGATCCGGATAGTGGATCCGGATAGGGGATCCAGATAGTGGATCCGGATAGGAAATCCGGATAGTGGATCCGGTTAGCACTCATATCCGGATAGTAAATTATCCGGATCCGGATAGCAGCTCTAGTATAATTGGATAATTACATATGTATGTATGTAGGTACCTACCAATATGTATGATATACAGTGTGCTAATGTGGTTATGAAACTTACCTTATAGTAACTACATTTTATCGCAAATTGTCAACATATTCCGACGATCATCTAAACTGTTGTCACATTTTTAAAATATTCGATTAAATAAAACAAAAACTGGTTTGGAATAAATTTATTATTGACTAGATGATTGAAAATATTTATACAGTTTACAAACGATATGCAGAGTATAATACGATTAAATTAAGTACAATACATTTGGTTGGTTTTTGAACTATGTGTTTCTATTTTAGTTTGTTTTTATTTATAATAATTTACAACACAGTAAAGACCTTTTTGTTGGATAAATCGTTCCATTACTGATGATTTCATCGACAGTATTCTATTACCGTCCTTTTATTTTTACTTTCGACTCTAGCATTCGTATCTTCGTATTCGTGATCTTACTTTGTACTAAGCTCTTCTGGTTGATGAATATATATATATATTTATTGCCAAAATTTTGAAAATAATATACCTAGGTATGTAATTTTGTCTACTTATATTTACGTAGAATTTTTACGGTAACGTAAATTGAGCACTAGGAATTTGAGAGCTAGTTTACTTGACATTTGACGATTTTACGTTTAATGCAGTCAACCTAAATAACTATTTGCTGCTATAAAATTAACTTAAATTTAATATTGCACCAGCCTAGTTGTCGAAATTAAGAATCGACATTTTCAATAATTTTTGGGCAGTTATTACGTTTGCACACTAATTGGAAATCAGTCACTAGAAGACAGACAGAATGTAATATAATGATAATAGAATGTAATATAATTGTGGAAATAAACACATTTACGACAGGATTACAAAAAAATGCAAATTATTTATAAATCAAGTTATAGATAGGTAAGTACTTTGACATGATTTGTATTTCTAGTGTTATGTACCCACATCAAATTTGCTATTTTAAGTGAAACTGAATAAATATCTTTGGTTTACTCAAGTGATAATAAAATTTACTTCGGCAACGCAAATGTCAAATAAAATATTGCATTTAAGAAATTACTAAAAAATATGGCACTATAATACAGGTAACTCAACTCGGTATATTTAATAAATCTAATAGAAATATAGGTACATCTATTAACGACACATACTCTTTTAATTGTAAAATACAAATAAAAAAATCATAAAACTTAATAACTTACGGTACGCATTTATTATTAGTGCACAAATACGTTGTACTTACGGTTAAGTTTTTATCTGTGTTCAATTTAATCGTCACCATCTTCACAATGATTTCGCACATTTCGCTTACATCATAACCCTTCATCATATATCTAAAAATACAAACAAAACTTAATTTTTGTTTGTTTTTCTATATGCTGTTTTAGCAATGCATTGTGGCATTGTACTGGGCGTTTTATATAATGTCCATTTTTTACATTGTTGCTTAAAATAGCGTGATGTAGTATCTACTTTTCACGTGTTTATAGCTGTAAGGTCGGCCATTTTGAATTATTACCGACCTTTTATCACTATATGGAGCGTGATTGGACATTATGTGTTTACGTGTGCACTAGATGTAACAGAGATATTACGTTATTCGTATGTAGTACGAACTTCCATGTCCCGACGTCGCGTCAGACCAAGACGTGAATCAGTACTATGCGTAATTCGAGCTCTTTTCTTTAGATAGATATAAATCTAATTGAATTATTCGGAAAAACGAAATATTTGACCGGGGTTGTCATCGTGAATAGTGAATCTAAAGATTCCGAATTTAAATATATCTTAGTATTTTGTTTTTTTTTTTCCGATTGGTTTATACAAAATAAATTAAAATAAGTTTTGCGATGTGGAGATATTCAAAAGGTAACTTAACTATTAAGAAGATAATTCCGCCGTTTTCAGTCAATGAGATGCGCCCTTCTAAGACAGTAAAACTTTAAAAATGTAAAAATTGTGTTACTACCTCATTCTTGTGGATTCGAATCCATCAGCAGACTCTCTGCTTTCCTAACTGTGAAATTTGCAGTAAATCGGGACATTAAGAAAGAAGGTATAATAAAAACGATGGCTACGTCTGTTATATGTACCTATAAGTTCTAGTCTGTGTGTAATATCTACAAAATAAATACGACGTATGTGTGCGAGAAAACTGTAAATTGTGACGTACAAGACTTATAATCGCAATAATATGGCACCCTAGTATTGTTAAATCAATAGTATGAACAAAAAACCTCATATGTTTATATGTACGATCTTCGTCAAGTTAAGTCGTACTTTAGTTACATTCGATCGGATGACACCTAGACGAAGTCATTATTTTTTCCAAATGACATTACTTTCTGATAGAATGACGTACCCTTGATGCAATTTCAAATCTATTGGGCAAAAAGTATATGCATGCGAATTTGCTAAAAATTTATACTATCCGTAACAAGAATACTATGATGGTTGGATAATTTTAGATTATATATTTGCACTAAAAATTAATTCTACTATGTTGAATGGTAAATATGATTCACGTGGTGTCGCCTTTTATCCGTAAGTACATAATTACAGAAGGTGGGTGCTTTACGTTGTAAATAAATCTTGTTCGAGTCTTATAAAGTTACTAAGCTATCACTGGTTTACTTGCATGTTGTATGCGTAGAAGTCAGTAGAGTTATATATTTAACAAGTGGTGAGGTCTTTCATTATGGTAGTTTCAAAAACGCGCAAATATTATTGATTTACACCATGGTATTACAAACCAAAACGTTGGTGTGCACAATTTTGTGTCCTTTCCGTGATTTTTAACTGTCCTTTTTATCAATCGTCGTGATGGTCTTCGTGTTTTAATGGTGCCCCGTGGGGCTGCTCGTTTCCTCAGCCAGGTCTCTCACCTACTCCAATTCCACTACTCGCATATTGGCAAGCCGATAGCCCTGTCGAACTGGATCTTACTGGACTGACACTGCTGTAACCCACGAAACCCGTATGTTGTTTGGCTTTAAGACGAAGTGAAGCGATGCTCGATGACATAGCGGTGCAAGGTTCAGTACCAGCCCTGTGATGATACACAGAATATGGATTAGTTGGGGTCGTATAAGGACACGGTTGTGCAGCTACCGCTGATGGTGTGCTGGTTAATCCTGTTCCCATGGTTCCTGGCAGCATAGACGTTGTAGCACCGCTCATGGAAGCTGCAGCTACGGAGGTAGCAGCATTAAAACCAGGTAAACTGTGACTTTGATGGTGGTTGGAGGGCACTACCGGCCAGAAAGGTTTCGTTCCTAAAGGACTAGGCACTTTAGCCCAGTTGTTATAACTGTAGGATGAGTAGATATCGGTGTCACTAAATGCTGGCATTAAACCGTTAAATTGAGTTCCGAAACCACTTTTAAATTCAGCTGCAGCATTCATAGCATTCATCGCGTTACGTTCACGTTTTCGCCATTTTGCACGTCTATTTTTGAACCATACCTGAAACAATGAAAAAATTGTCAACAAAATTAATATATATACTCTTAGTAACTAAATAAATTTATTTTATGTAGTCACGTATACGTATGATAGTACATATGTACATATATATATATAGGTATGTATATACATATAAGATGTCGTCGAAACGTCAATTTTTAAATTCTAATGGTTCTTCTTGTGGGAGCCGGTCATGAAAGCAAATAAAGTCACATCATTTACATACATACATGTTTGAGTTAAGAAGAGCATTTTTATTATCTGTCTAATTTCTAGACACTTTTGCTACTTTCAGGTCAATTCAAACTCTATTCGATCAAAATCAATTTATTCCAGAACCTATATAAAAATGATTAGGTTTTCGTTACAAACTACGTCAGTGGAAGAAATTGAAATTTAATTTGGGTAGAATTATAATAAACAAGTAACCATGCCTATCAGCAAAATTGTCTAAAGACAAATAAATTCAATGATATATAGGATTATGCTTACAATTTCACGAACAAAATAATTTTAAAATGTAAATTTATAATCACAAGGATAATATCAATGTATTTTTTGCCAAGCTCTAAAAACTCTGTTCAAAAACTGGGGAAAAACATGGCAACAAGAGCTAGTCAAGAGCTTAATTTAATAATTAGATAGGGTTACTTAACATCTTTCCACTTTCAAAGACTTGTCTGACGTTTGTTTTTAATGAAATACAAGTGCAATTACGATACGTTTGAGAATTGATTGACCACTTCTGTTTTAGAAGACATTGTTATTAGATCATCTAAATGTACATATATTTGTACAGTGACTAATATACAGCGTTAGTAAAAAGTCCCGGAACGGTCGAATAACTTTGTT
This sequence comes from Popillia japonica, assembly GCA_004785975.1. Classification (NCBI taxonomy): domain Eukaryota; kingdom Metazoa; phylum Arthropoda; class Insecta; order Coleoptera; family Scarabaeidae; genus Popillia; species Popillia japonica. Next base: position 29,151 of record SMLS01067517.1, read on the forward strand.
ATTTGAAAATTATGATTTCTGAAATTTGGTATGGGGGTATAGTTAATATAAATGCATTTTATGCAATACAGTTTATATTTTTTTCACTTCCGGTTTAATCGGCAATACGTCCAACTTTTTTTTTTTAAACGGAACGCCCAGATTTTTTTAACACTTTTGAATGCAAAATAAAAAACTACGTTCAGGAAGTATTAAGATGTTTATTTTTATTCACAAGAAAACAGTTAAAAAATGAAAAAAGTGTCCTAATACAGAAAAAACTTTGATACCTTTGAAAAAAGTTGTTGTTTAGCGTTTGCATTCTTTTTGCCGTTAAATTTGACAATTTTAAAAGGGTTTTAACTTTTGCATCGCTATAAATTTACTTATTTTAGACATTGACACATTTGAAAATGGCAGTAAAACTTACTGAATCAGAACGAATTGAGATATTAATGATGATACGGTGATCGTCAACGTTCTTTTGAAGAGGTTCGTATTTTGTTTAATACTGTTTATCCGGATCGTCACATTAGTAAAAGTACGGTATGCCAAACAATTCAAAAGTTTGAAGTCTTTCGTCAAGTGAAGGATTTACCTAGAAGGGGACGTCCATTAACAGCAACAGATGAAGAAACTAGTTTGAATGTGTTACTTACAGTGGAAGAAAATCATCACGTGTCCACAACAGAATTAGGTCAAATTCATGAGATCTCTCAAAAATCTGCTCATAAGATTCTTAATTCAGCAAGAATGAAAGCCTATAAAATGTATCCCGTCCATGAGTTAACTGAAGATGATCCAAATCGTAGACTACATTTTTGCGAAACAATGACGGAATTGATCGAGCAGCAGCCTAATGTTTTAGATCACATCATTTTTTCAGATGAGGCAACGTTTTGTCTCAACGGCACTGCGAACAGACATAATTGCCGCTACTGGTCAATGGAAAATCCGCATTGGATTGAAGAAGTCCATACACAGCGTCCTCAAAAGGTGAATGTCTGGGCTGGTCTTGTTGGAAACAACATCATAGGACCATTTTTTATAAGAGGAAATTTAACTGGCAACGTCTACTTAAATTTATTGCGAAATGAGGTTGTTCCAGCACTCACGGCCCTCTTTCCAAATGCAAACATAGGTGATCACCCTAATGCACATTTTTGGCCTTCTCGCCATTAGATTTTTTCTTTTGGGGTCACTTGAAATGTCAAGTGTACAAAAATCGTCCCCATAATCTTGAACAATTGGAAGAGAGAATAGTTCAAGAAGCCAATCGCATCACTCCAGAACAAATACAAAATTCAATAAGAAATTTTACTGACCGTTTACATTTTTGTCAAATTGTAAATGGAGAGCATTTTGAACAATTATTGTAATCGCAACCTGAATAGACAGGTATCTTGATTTTTCTGTATTAGGACACTTTTTGAATTTTTTAACTGTTTTCTTGTGAATAAAAATAAACATCTTAATACTTCCTGAACGTAGCTTTTTATTTTGCATTCAAAAGTGTTAAAAAATCTGGGCGTTCCGTTAAAAAAAAAAAAAGTTGGACGTATTGCCGATTAAACCGGAACTGAAAAAAATATAAACTGTATTGCATAAAATGCATTTATATTAACTATACCCCCATACCAAATTTCAGAAATCATAATTTTCAAATAACAAAGTTATTCGACCGTTCCGGGACTTTTTACTAACGCTGTATACAGTTATAGCACGGATACAGTTGTGGATGTGTCAATTTGAAAAAAACTTGCAAATAGTTTCAAAAACCGCACTAGTCACACAGCTTTTGGTGTCTCTAACGACTTATCTATGTACATATGTATGCATCTTCGATTATGTAATGTACCTATACGCTAGCTCTCCTCGTCTTTCAGCTCCACTGTAATTCGTTCGAATAATTTTTTTAAGAACGCTTCTAACCTACTATGTGTGTATTGAAATTTGGCGATATAGAAAGTCAAGGGTGGATGGCTCTTTTTTTACGCACCATAAAAGGTGGAATGTTTTGTTTTACTCCGTATAGTCTAAAATGTTCCGTTAAGTATTTTTCGGTGTTGTATATATGTAAGTACTTGTAGTTTACTATATATTTTAGAAGACTAACTAATATACTGCATGTTTTAAATACCTACTGTACGCTTGAGTAGCCGCGGTAATCGTTCCGAGAAATTATATTACAATCAAAATTCAATTTGGTACAAATATCATATTTTTGCTAATTGTGAGTGAGATTCGTAATAGTGATATGCTTTGTGCGACAAATTGACAGTGGATTCAAAAATGTTGCTCTTTTCTGGAAACAGGAAAAACAGAAATTCACTGACACTGTCAACAATCTTACAAAACTATATGATGTAATATGTTCCTAAAATTGCAATTTCTGCACTTACCTACTCATAGAGTTCTTGAAAGAAAATTGCAGGGGTCAACAACAAAAGGAACACGTTCATTAAAAAAGTTCAACAATGGAAAGGTGAGATTAGTGAGACAAGTGAATCGTAATAGGTACGCTAACTGATTACAGTTGAATTATTAAGCGGTATCTATGCACCACCAGGTGAAATATAAACGAAACAACATTTATTAGGTACTTTCTAGGCCAATCGAAATGTTTGATTGTTATGCAATTCAGAATGATGATAATATTAAAATATTAGTATTTTTCTCTTAAGCGTAACTGTATTCTTATCCATATTAAGATATTTTTTTCTTTTTATCATTCCCTTAGATACTGGAAAATGAGATAGGAAATATAAAAAATGTCTGACAGAAAGTATAAATGTATACGGTCGATCTCTACCAATCGCGTAGCTCGTCTATCTTCATTCAGGCGCCGCAATTAGACGGGTCGTTGGCCACGACGTGTTCGGGGAAAACTAAATGAACCCCTCGATAGATGTGTTGGGTGGGCATTGTGTAGATGGCAGCTAAGGATTTCTTGGTATATTACCGTCAGCTCTCCTTCTAGTGTCGAGGGCGGAAATGAGAAGATTTCTTCGTTTTAAATGAAAGACAGACGTAATAGACGATGAGGAAAATTGTAGAATTCTATATCAAGTGGTTTACTAAGATTCAAATGTACAAATGGTGGGTTATCGATAGCTGAAATAGTATGCAAAATTATATAGACATGCTGCGTCAATTATGTTAATGACACATTTGTTGGCTACTATTGTAGCGAAGTACTACTACACTAAGTAGTGACAATTGTAAGCGTATTTTATAACTGCTATAACAATTTTTTAAACGGGCTATTCCATAGTTTTTTAAATTTTGTTTATATATCACTACATATACCTTTCTTTTTATATCAATTTGAGTTAATCAGTTATAAATTTGAAAGCGAAGGCACATCTTACTTGTTACTTATAGTCATTATAGCACTTTTGTTACGTTCTAAAAATGGACTTGATGCTAAGTTAAGATCATGATTAGAAACGTCGAATGGGCATTGAAATCGTACAAACAGATCATACACGGTTCATTAGAAACTTATCTTACCGATCTTAACTATCTACACGTTAATGTAAAAAATACATACACATGCAGTGCTGTGAAATATTATATTTACCGTCAAGAACCAACAACTTTTAGATATACCTGGCGTTGGTGTGGGTAATCGTTTAATTCATTTTGTAACAGAATTAATTGTTGCTATTGTAAATATTTAGGGTGTGAAGTTTATTTAAGGACACTAAGAATTATTACATTTCATTCGGTGTATGTACATACGTACAGCATTTGTGAACGTCCGTTCAAAAACAGACATCCGGGTGGGTCAGTGGTATGTTAATATACAGCTGTGTGCGAAAAAATAGCAGTGCATGGAAAAAAATCAAAAACTAAACTACAACACATTATAAACTTAATATATTTATAAATAAATATATTTATAAATTTATTTAATATATTTATTTATAAATAAATATATTAAATTTATAATGTGTTGTAGTTTAGTTTTTGACTTTTTTCAATGCACTGCTATTTTTTCGCACACAGCTGTATATATGCACGTACCTATATCATTTGAGTAATAACGTTTTTTATAGGTCGTTCGTAAGTGATTTCTAAAGATATACGTCGCCCACAACGTTTTTGGTCTTCCTGCGGACATAATACAAACGCAAGTTAGCATAAATCAATTCATTTACGTCAGCGCTTTTAAAAGAGAAGAACGTACCTCTTGGAACGCAGGTTTTAATAGTTCTGGCGAAAGTCTGTTGGGTCATAAAACAGAAAGAATAGAAAGTATATACTCACAGATTAAAGTAGAATTAGTATATGTATTCTTATGACCTTTCATGTAATTATCTTATTTTGGTGATATATTTATTAATTAATTATTTATTTATTGACCCAAATTAAATGTAGAAGAAATAATTCGTTCAACTTAAATTTTTGGCAACAAAATGACTACCTATATTTAAAGCATGTTATGATAAGAATGTAAACTTTTATAATTGATTCTTTTTTGCGAAAAAAAATTCCCTTACTTTTCTGCGAAGATAAATATGTTCATGAGACCTGACTAATATAGAAGAGTTTACTTATTGCGTGTCGGTCTACAAGTGTTAAGCGTAACAAAATGCCTAAAGTTCGAAGATGTCAAAATTATCACCGTGTTAGTGACTTTGACAGGGGTAGAATTGTTGCCTATCGAGATGTTGGGTTGTCCTATCGCGAAATTAGCCCGCGTCTTAATTGTACAGTAATGACGGTAATACGTGTGTGTCGTGTGTGGACAGAAGAAGGTAGAGGAACACGAATAAAACCAACTGGTTCACCGAGGCATACCACAGAGCGTCAAGATAGGTGCTTCATACAACTAGCTCTACGAAACCGTTTTGCTACAATGGGTCTAATCGCTGACCAATGGCTTGAAGAAGAAGCTAGACCTGTTACTATGCGTACACTATCTCCCCGCATTTGAACCTTTGGACTTTCTTTATACAGTCCACGATTAGTGCTTCCTTTGACTGCGGATCACTGTCGTCAATGCTTGCACTGGCGCAGAGAACCCAGCTTTGGGAAGCAAAATGGGATAATGTCGTTTTCAGCGACGAATTACGATTCTGTCTAGGAATGCACGATGGCTGTGGAAGGGTACAACGTCGGGGTAAAGAGCGACGCAAGAAAGGTTTGCTGCTGAGAGGCATGTACACAGGACTATTGGCGTAATGGTTTGGGGATTTATTGCTTATGGTAGCCGATCACCACTTCTGTATATTGGAAGCAGTATGATAGCTGCGCATTATGTTGATGATGTTCTACAAACCACTTTACTACCTTATCAACACGTCCTTTTTCAGCAAAACAACGCACGTCTCCGTATTGCTCGTCGAACTATAGACTTTCTTCAAGAAGTAGGCGTTAAGGTTTTGCCGTGGCCACCCCGTTCCCCGGATTTAAATCCTATCGAACATGTGTGGGATATTATGGGGAGAGGACTGTCTACTTTGCACCATCCTCCAGAAACTTTCGTGCGGTTAATCAACGAAGTTCAAGTTCCTTGGAACGAGGTGCCACAAGCAGATATCGACCATCTCATTTTGTCGAGGCCTAGACGTGTACAGGAGTGTACTCAGTTATAGGGTCGCTAAACATATTAATTTATTTTCGTGTTACATGTTGATAAAATATCTTGCAAATGTTATCGTTTCATTTCTAATGTAAAACTATCACATTGCCAAAAAATCAAGTTAAACATATGATTCCTTCTGGGTGTAACGCTTCAAATGTCACTAGAGAATATATATTTTTTGTTAGTCTTTTACAACGATTTAAATTCTACAAAACCACAAAACTTCAATGTTTAAATATAACTGTTAACTTTAAGTATATGACATTTATCATTTAAAATAACAGAATTTACAAGCAAATACATATTTGTTCTTTTCTGATGGTTAAAAGCTCTACCTTCTCCAGCTTGCCTGATTTTCATTGAACACAGCATATACATTTCACCAGAAGCTGTGCAATTTAAAAATTGAAGTAAATGTGAGTAATTATATTTAACTTAGGTATATCCACAAGTTTAGAAAATTTCACTGATTTTATTGTGAGTGACAGGTGTTCAAAATTAGTTACAAATGAGTCAATAACCTGAAATATTTGTTTATATGGAGTTCGTATGAAAGTAACTTCACCATTTCGATTATATAACACAATATGAGGATTTATACGGATGCCGCAGATCATAGTTGATGGTGCTGTCATCACGCGTGCGAGTTAATACGATATCCCAGTTTGATCATTATTTAGTCATAGTACACAATCGATACACTAATAGCAAAATGTTTGTTAAATAGAAACATTCAATCTAGAGACTATTTATACATTTTAAGTGCATGTTGATGATGTTATTTAATTACTTTTAGTATGCATGCATCATAAACCAATCAAAACACACCCATAAGCGTGCATAATCGGGCCTTTATCGCACGGCGTTCGTATAAAGGTTGCTTGGTAACAGCCAATCCCAAGCGTTTAATAGTCCAGTGAAATGTCAAATGACATACAGGTACATGTCACTCGATAATATGTATTGGAATTATTGATTTGCATTATTATTTGGACTTTATTTTAATTTTCTATATTCTATTTTTTTAAGCGTTGTCTTCTGTTAGGTACTTGCGTTTTAAACCTTCTGCTCTACTATCGCACTTACCATAAGATGTTTTGAATCGACGTAAAGTCCTATGCTTTTACGTCCATTAATGATGTTTATCGGTTTCGTATTCATACTATGTTTTGAATATGTTTAAGGAAATAAGTAAATTGGATTCGAGGTGTAGTGATTTGCAGATCTATTTATTTTAACGTTGATGTTAAGAATGTTTGTTTCATAGTAGATAGATGTATTACGTTTCATAAAATAAATCCTATTACTGTGTGATGTTCTTCGGTAATTGAAACTTGTAATAATAACGCTTATATAATTGGATTTTCGGTAATTCCCGGTCCTAAAATAAATATTCCAATTTATATACTGTTAAGTACGACCCATCGCCTATCACGGCTGGGTTACTCTATAAATGACCAACTGTCGCATAACTTTCCACCGTTTATTCCCTAATACAACCAGTATTACTTGCCGTATAATTACAATTGAAGGAACCTTACATTTACGCAGTCCATATAATTAAGAGATCCAAAGTTTGGGTGGAACGGCATTGATTGATAAGAGTGATAACCATTTGATTTGAATTAACTAGTAGGAGAGCGTAGATATGTAGGAGCGAATGGGAGAGACGGCTAGACGAAGCGTGTGAATACTTGGCGTGGCTAACGCAATTAACGCGGTCCAATGCGGCTACGGTTTTGGGGCGTTAGTAACACTTTTGCCACGTGGCGATTCGGATTATTTGATTGCTATGTAAAAACTGTGAAATTTAATGAGTTATTGGTGTTCTATTAGCTGGGAATTTCTCACAGTTAATTACTTGTGCCAACTAACTCCTCAAATGCAATAGAAGAAAATTTTAGTTATAAATATACGTAGAACATGCATCTAGCACGGATAATCATCGTAAAAGGGCGTACAGCTTTTGTAAATAGAACTACACCTAGGTAAACCTGTAAGAGGTGTGAAATACGTGCGATACGATTTTCGACAACAAATAGTATCTTAGAACGGGACATTAGGTCATTCTCTGGAATAGTATAAAGTAGTAACTAACAAAAGTTATACAAAATCTACATCCAGAAGTAAATATTAGTATTTACGGATATATTGATTAAAATGATCTTCAATTGTAATTACGGCGCAAAATTCCATGTCTTACCTAACTACGATTTAATTACATTATATAATTTTTACGATATAACTATGTGATATGAATTACTGTAAGTGCTCAAGTAATGTGTGCGAATGGGTGAGATATGTTAAAAGGCCACGACAACTGACGGTGTTAACTACTCTACAAACAAAAACTTTCTATCAGAAGATTTTCATTGTAACTGTGACACTCTGTCACTATTTGCTGATGAACTAGCTAATTACACTAAGAGCTAGATTTTGAGTAAATTTTCATTTTTTGTGCACTATTCTTTAATAAGTGCTTTCTTAAGGACCAAACAGAGGGAAAGGTGCCTTAGAAGGCACCATACCTCTGTCTGGCTTTTGTTTTAATATCATTTAATTAAGTAACAATAGTCATATTTTAGTCGACATACGCATTGCTAAGAAAACCATATCAATCTATACTATATGGACGTAAATATTATATTAAGTACTAAATAGGAGTAGTATTGTTGAAAATTGTGTAGTATAGAGCGATTGATATCAAGTAATATATGTATTGATTTGAGCATATCTATTCATTTACTATTTTCTCTCTTTTGTAGTAGTGTAATTAAAAAAACTTAAATTGCATAAAAAAGTATTTTGTGAATTTAGAAGGTACTTGGAAAATGCATGGATACTGGGAATGTCAGATCATATAAAGAACATTCGAAGCATTGGATATGTCTTTCCACAAAAATAATCGCTTTATCAACATCCAATTTGTATTCACTGTCACGTACATACGTGTTCCGTCTAATTTTCTTTAGACACGTGTCTCGCCAATGTGCTCTGTCATCTGATTCATAGTTTATTCTGTCTGATCGCAATATTTGCCTTTTCAAATTAGTCTTTATATAATATTCCCCCTTTCTGTCCCTAACAATTAACTATTGATTTTTTTAGAAAGTTTTACTTTTAGTAATTCCACTCATTTGCTGCTATACTTCTTATAATATTGCAGTATGTGAGAAAGTATATTGGAAGGTATATTAGATTCTATTAATGGCGCTATTTCTGTTTACATACACATATAATCATCAATATTTAATAATGGGCAAACAAATAAACATAACAACTATGCGTAGCTTTTATTATCAAATTGGTAGACGGGTACTTTTTATAAAGAATCCCTATTAGCAAATGTCATTCTAGAAGCTCCATTACTTCTTAATTATTAAGTGTATATAGCCTTTCTAATACTTGTCAGTTTCTCTAAGCGTTTTTAAAGGTAGAGAATTCCTGCCAGTAGATAGGTCTAAGATTTTCTGAAGTAGGTATATAACCCAAATAAATTCGGAGCTTGAAAACTTAATAAATGCATTCAAAATTATAGTTGTATTTCATATAGACACCTCATATGTAAGACCGCATATACTATTATATATTGCTTAAACTCACAACTAGCATACGTTGCCTAAGAAAAAGAAACGCAATGAAATAAAATGCCGATGTGTATTTCATATTACGTTTGGTATAAAAGACGAGCGGAAACATAAATGGTCTTCATAAATCAGACGTCCGGCGGACGGGGAGTGGATCTGCTGGTTGCCGAGAGAAGATGATAGCCATTTAGAGGATTTAGGGATCTTCCGCGGTACGTATTTTTCGAAATCATTGATCGCTGCCAATGTTGAATACTGTTGTGAATATTGCTAACTAAATTCGAAACAATAAGATAAATTACTTCACGCTCAATCTCTTTCTTGAAATTTTATCTTAAAATCATGGTTAGTTAATGATTTCTGCAAGTTAGATATTGTAAAAGTTGTAAATAAAATCTGTTTAAGTACTTTACAATTGTAGGTGAGCTACAGTTACGGAATTGTAATTCATTGATATTTTCTGAAGTATGAGTTCTAGATGTCAATTTCGTAAATATGCTAAGATCTGTCGTTAGTTAAAACATCAACACAAACTAAAGAAAATATGTAAAGGTGGCTATCAACTTTAGTTTATAATTTTGTACATGTTGTCTTTACGAATCCTCAAAAATTAGCGCAATTTAGTACAAGCGATTTTACGATTACATTACATTTTACGATACATCAATTTTTCATTGTTGCATAGCCAGTTTTCGTTTGTTAGAACAAGATAGGCTTAGGTATATGCTACATTCTACAGTTCCATTGTATAGGAGTAAGCATAGCTTGTGACATCTTTATCTTATACAGTAAAACCTGATCTTATACAGTAAAACCTATATTAAAGGCCACCTGTATAAAACGACAACCAGTGATAACGGCCAGTTCTAATATTGCAAAAATTTACAATACGGGTATTTCCATATACACAAACCTTGCAATAATGAACGCCTTTACAAAGTGGCCACGGCCAGACGATCCCAATATTTTATGGCATAAAAGCAATAAAATTTACCTCTCAATAACGGTCGTCGTCCGTATCGAAAATTTTAAAACTCACGTATTTGTTGTTCAGTTAAAAGAAGGTGATAGAACTTACCTGTAAGGGTTTATTGTTAGTTATAATCTTATTATCTAGATAGTTTTTTCCACTTGTTAGGTCAATGATAACACTTGCAATTCGAACAAAAGTCAAATTTATTCCAAAACCTTTACAATATATATAATCTGGTTTTCGTAACAACTTCTTCAGTGGAATAAAATTGACATTTATTTTGTGTCAAATTGTAAATAAATAACTAGCCATGCCTATCAACAAAATTATCTACAGACAAAGAAATTCAGTGATATATAGGATTATGTTTACAATATAGTGGAGAATTTAAGATACATATTTTGAAATGTAAATTGATAATCATAACACTAATGCCCCTTATATCAATGTATTTTTTCGTCAAGCTCTAACAATTCTGTTCAAGGACTAGGGAAAAACATGGCAAAAAAATCTAGTCAAGAGCTTAATTTTATAAAATTCTGGCGTGATTAGGTGATTAAATTATTATAAATAATACTTAAATTTTCTATATCTGTTCTAAAATTGACCGCGTTATTTTCTTTTTTAATGTATATCATTTCATATATTAACCTTTTATTATAACTATTTTCTTTTTTTAAAATCTTTACATTTTCAAAATCAAAGTTATATCGTAATTCTTTAGAATGCTTAGACAAAGCAGTTTCCGCGGTTATGTTATGCGTTACAGTGTATTGATGATTATACAGTCGTTTTTTTAGATACTGTCTAGTTTGCCCTACGTAACATTTATTACAGTCTTTGCATTCTAATTTATATACGACATTACTTTGATTATCTTTTTTAATCTTAGTTTTTAAATTTGTAAATAACTGTCTGTTATTGTATGGTGTAAATGTAATGTTTATATCTGATTTTTTAAATTGGTATTTAATTTTGTCACTTAAGTCGTTAATGTATAGAAGTGTGTGATATATTTTACTATTTTGCTTATTGCCTGTGTTATATATTTTATGTATTCGTTTTTTTTATTAATTTCTCGTAAAATCTTTTGGATAACTATTTTTTACAAAATCGATATGTGCTTCTATTTCTGGATACTGCAACTTCACATCCAAATTGTTGCAGAACTACGCAATAATGATGATGATTCCGATAACAACGAGATAGAAGAGTTTGAAGATCCAAAATCAACTTTGTCAAATATGGGCGAAGTGTGCGAAAAATTAAGAGAACACAGACATTTCAAAAATTTTGCACAAATGTGAAAGTGAAATGTATAAATAGTTAAAAAATTTAAAACAAACAAAAATTGAAGCATTTTTTGTCAAAAAATAAAATCAATCTACGTAAACGTATTCTTATACATATACATATTACCAATGAACGCAAAACAAAATGTATACACATTTAGTTTAGTTATGTATCTGTCTCTGTATTCTGTATTTTAAGTTTAAACAAAATCATTTAAAATAATGTCCAAATGAATTTTATTTCTAAAAGAAAAATTATAGCTATCATGTGAAAATATTTGCTTAGAATTTGGCGTAAGTAATATCCACCACATGTCTTTTGCGGCCACCTTTAAATAACGGCCAACAATTTTGATTTTTTTAATGGCCGCTATTCACAGGTTTAACAGTAAGTCGATTTTCCAATTCAGTCATAGCAGTTCAGCCATAAATTAGATTCCCTATAGAGCCAACGATCGAAGGCAAATATCCAATTCTATGCAGAGTACGAGCACAATAGCAACACTGTTGTTATCATCATCAGCATGAGGCAGTTACTTAATGTAGGCGTGGTAGGGGTTGCCTAGATCCTACCGCTTGCAGTCAGCCAGTCATTAGTGATATATGTATCAATCGATCGGTTGATGAACTGCACTCTGTATAGTAACACTACTATGGCACGCTAAGCACCCGAAAACTATGATTATATAATCTACTCTAATAGTGTCTGCAACTAGTTAAAACCTCTTACGTAATATTGTATGTATTTATCCGTGCCACTTGCGGTCATTCAGTGACCTTAAAAAATATTTTGATGAAATTTACAAAAGGCGTTAGCATAACAAGGAATAGAAAGACATATGGTCGTAAGGTTAACAGAATAACTATCAGGGAACTCAGTCTTTATCGAAATTTAGTAAAAATAGTTACTTCTATCGAATCATGATTTGACATCAGTGTCTAATATATGTTATGTACCTACATACATACATATTTCTAAAATATTAAAAAGTAGTTTTTGTTGTGGTATGTTCCAACCGCCTTATATCAATCACATTTCGTAAATATTACGCTTTTATTTTGAGCAACATATATATATTGGAAAATAAATATACCTTAACTGTTGTAAAATAGCAGTTAGTTCAAGTTCCGAATATAATTTATTTGAATTAGACTTTGCCAAAAATGTACTAAATTTCGCGGTATATAATATGTCTCTGTTTACTAAGATAAGATACCATCACAAACTAATAAAAATAAATGTAATAACAAAATTACTGTTTTTACTAGAACACGCAGTCGTGTAGTGTAGTACTAAAATTTCCTAGCATATGCAACTGGAGGAGTAGTTTACATATGCTACTTACGTGTGAGCAACCATGAACAACAATTACGAAAAGTATTAACACAAGCTCTCCTCTATAAATTTATAATGTCCTCTACTACTACGTTGCTTTGAGGGTACTTACCAGAGGATTCTATCCGTTATTCACTCATAAACCTAGATACGGATACATACAACAAACGGGTAAAAATACTAGTGCACCTCATCCAGTGCATGTGCGTAATTATTTTCAATCTCCAATTTCTACAACGAATACTTTCTCTTAAGATTAAAGAGTGATAAAACTTTATCGGCCCCGTTTATTACTTTTAAAATTGAGATGTTTAAATGTCGAATATTATGTAAAACATTATTATTATTATTATTATTATTATTATTATTATTATTGAAAAGTCAAATGAGGAAATGGAAACACAAACAAAAAGGCAACAATGGCATTTAATAAGTAATATCAGTGGTGATCTTTGACTATAAAAAAAAATTTATGAGTATATTTGTGTTGGTTCTACATATAACACAAAATAATTTTATAATATTAACGTGTTGTCACCAACGCACTAACACTAGTAGCTATATTATAGTTTAAAATTACTTAACCAAGGAATGATTACTAATCAATTACATGGTACGTTAACCAACAAGTTATTCTGTCTAGGATATTACTAAGAAGAGTGCAAGTGTATCGATGGGGAAGCTCATATATTGCGGAACCCCGTGGTCTCTAATAACCCGCTTCGTCCACCACAGTGGCTGGCAGGCCGCGTGCATTACCCTATTTATATATTTGGACGGCTTAACTTGTAACATAAATCACTTTACATGTTGATTCAGGGGTCAAGCATAAAATAAGGGAGATTTTCCTATACACCGATTTACATTAGATGAGGTTCAGATGTTTAATGAGTTGCATGAACAATCCGATTATATATATACATACATACCTAGAGGGTCCTGGTGAAAATTATTTATTAGTGTAGTATAGATACAATGTTAATCAAAAGTATATAACAAAACGAAGATAATAGTAATTTCTATTTTCTACTATTTTAATATTACCATTTATGCAATGCCAGTAAATGTTGCTACCGCCTTAACGATAACATTTTTACAACGTTCTAAAGCATGTTATTGCAATATACGTATGTTTTTGCTGTATCCATCTTAAATTATTTTCCAAAAACCACAAAAATGTTGATAAAAACTTTTTAGATTTCTTATCCTAATAAGATAATCATCGTAATTCACTAAGTCCGCGTATTTGTGTTAGTTACGTTGTATTACATAACATTTATTATCAGAAAACTATAAACAGTAGTGAATGATTGATATATATATTAAACACGCCGAGTTATAAACGTAATCTTCGGTGTACAATCATTGCAGTGGTATACACCACAAGTTTCACATTCGTATGTGTGTAGAGAGGATAAGTCCTACTACTTTCGCACAGATACAAATGTTAATTAACATCGTTCGCGTCGGAAATTGAAATTTAAATATTTCGTTCAGAATCTTCTTTGCAAGTTATAGTTGTGTAATAGAATTCATGTAGTAACATGTTTTGACTTAGGGACAGAGCAGATTGTGCTTTTATTTTGCAAGCAACCTTTTCAACGAAAGCAAACACTAAAACTGCTACTTTCTTCAGTAAACTATAAGACACCGATATGTAATTTATATATGATACACAGACTTGAAGGCAAGCACATGTTATCACTTACCATATAGTGTTCAATTTATGGCTGATTATACTACGCCATGTACTTTACATTAACAATATTTTATTACAAAGAATAATTGCGTTTCTTAAGAAATGCTGTGTAGGGTTTTTATCATCGTTTAGCCTATTGTTTAGAACGTGAAGGTGGTCACTTCGAACAATTACTTTGAAATGTTTTCATTTTCCCAATAGTTTTGTTTGAGTGTTGTTGTATGTACATAATTTCAAAATTAGCACAGCGCAGACAAAGTGCATCAAGTCAGTTTCCTTAAACTTGTATTTCTGTACTAAATGATTTAATATTTGGTGATTAGAATTAAGTGTACTCAATAACTAAAAAATTGTAACTTAATATAATTTCATCTCTGATGTACTGAAATAAATTATAACCTAAAAATATTATTAGATGTGTCATTTGATTGTGGTTAGTTCAAAAATGATGGCTTTGGCACTATTGACAACCACAGTAGTATTTTTCTGTTCAATTTTCAACTAAATTAAACTGTCTTGTATTGTGTTAATTGAACTACTTTAATAACGAGGTGATAATCTAGTTAATTTATTCAAATAAAATCTTAATGTATTTGAATGTTTATTTTTCAAAGAGTGCATTGTCTTCCATAGTACAATTGTCTATCTTAAAATTGATCATAGAAAATGGTGGGGATGGTTAACGTTATATGTTCAGAGACGAAAAAAAGTCACTTTTTTCTGAAATTTGTACTTCTGTACCAGATATTAAGGAATCGCATACTCACTGCGTGTAATGCATTGCGTCCCAATTTCTTAAAAAATGCTGTGCAGGCTTTTTAGTATCGTTTCGCTGGATTATAACATGATTATAACCTAAAAATATTATTAGATGTGTCATTCTATTCTGGTTGGTTCAAAAACGATGGGTTTGTTATTCACAACCACGGTAGTATTTTCTGCTTTATTTTCAATGAAATTAGACGTATTAAGTAATCTTGTATTGGGTTTAATTTAACTATTTTAATAACGAAGTGACAATCTAGTTAATTTATTTTAATAAAATTTGACGTCTTGACGTATTTCTATGTTTATTTTTCAAAGATTGCATTGACTTGCATAGTACAATTGTCTACAATGCATTGACATGTCCATTTTAAAATTGAACATAGCAAATGGAGGGAATGCTTAACGTTATATGTTGAGATAAACAAAACTCACGGTATGTCGACAGTCCCGCATGACCACTGGGCGTGGAGACCGTGTTTACTTTCCAGTTATCCAATTTTCGGAAGATTGTTTCAAAATTAGCAAATACGTTCAGCGTTTACGTTAACAATTTCAACATATTTCGGAAGTGTGTAAATAGCTAAACATTGAGAAAAGCTGAATCAAGGAAATTATATAGATTCATTTAATTAAGCATCATTATAGTTTAATTAAGTTTCCGAATACGAAAATTGCATTAAAATTCTCAAATTCAAATTCAATCAGATTGTTTTTACAAATTATCAATGTAGATCCACAAATTTCATTGTCAATTTCACAACACTTTGTTGAAAGTAAGCATAAGTACGAAATTAACTTTATTAAAACTAGGATCATGATTATTTGCTATCACCCGTATATCTTTTAATGTCATTTAAAGAGTTTCTCTTACAGAGGTCTCAATAACGTATATTGTATTGTGCACTAGAATTTTTCACTCGAGTTTTCGTTAATTTACACAATTTATAATAACCCAGCTTTTATTTTAGTCTCTATGTTGTAATATATTGCTATGTATCATGCTGTATACAAAATTATGCCGCTGAGTTATTTTCTCTTAATATCAACTAGAAACGATAAATTTTATATCTCGTGTTTATTCAGGTACTCCAAGTCGGCTAAAATGAAAAAAGATGAACATGTGTAAACAGTGTTAAAACCATGATAAGTTCTTGTAGTTCAAGTGTTGACTTTAAGTTTAAACGATAAGGGTACATACACACGTAGACAACATGTATAACATCTAAGAAACGAAGATGTTTACACACTTCCTTTTCACTTCAGCTTTTATCGTAATTTACCGATGAAAGTATCAAAACTATTTTATTGTGTGCTCCGAAACGAATAAGATGTTTTAAGAATAACATAATGTTTAATCTATTTGAGTAGTAAGACATCCCTCAGATTAAAGGCATCGCAATAAATTAGTAAATAACCGCTGGATGACAGACAGCTATTCTATAGAAACATAAGCCAAGGATAAAAAGAGTGGAAGCTAATAATTACAATGGTTGATCGTTAAGTAACTAAATTGTATAATTTGCGTTGTCTTAGCTGGCTGTTTTCATAAAATTTTCACTTTTCTAATTAGCACTATGCGTTTTAAAGTACATCTGTTTCATGAATTGGTTATTTTGTTTTAAATTGTATTTATATTTCCTTTTAATTATACATCATTTTGAGTATACATATATGTTGTATTAAGTATGTATATATTATGTACATATGTTATAGCTCGCTTTAGTCGTGGTGCCACTTAATAAAAGAACGAAGCTATCTCTAATAGAACTTACACTGCGACAACCGCAGCTAGAATTCTTCAATGAAGCAAATCTATATCTGAATAGCTTTTAAAATCAAAAGCTTTCTTGAAATATCCAAATCTCCAGAAAAAGGTCGGAGAATGCTACTAGAGCAGTAAGGTCCTGCCATCGGATATTTGGCCTGGCAGCAAAAGCCTAAGATAATGCCTTCAACTTGCGTTGCTATAATCAGACCTATGGTCACATACGGATTGCTAGTATGGTGCAACAGCGGCAATGGAGGCCCTGTTAGATCTGACTTCCTTGTACCTGCTACTAAAGAAGAAAGCGAGGCAAGATACACTAAAAGGTTTAAAACCACTAGTCTAACTTGGTAGTGTTTACTCACCGTTACAGCTCTGTGACAAAGAATCACAGTAACTCTAATGCGGGTGCCATATTCTGGAACTCACATATTCAAAACTGACCGCGGTCTGAGTTATAGCTCCCTAGAAAATCCTGAGCTTTTTCAAAAGCTTGTAAATCAATTTGGACAAAAACATTAACGGTATTCATAATAGATCTCATTGGTCGCAGTGAAGAGAGCCAGTCAAATATGTGATCGACCCAGCAGTAATCTAATCTAATTTAATCTATAACTCGCTTTGTCCAATCAAGATAGCGTCTATTAATGTTTATGTACAAAAGTTCGTCATATAATTGTGAATATTTGACGTACTGTTGGCAATTTGTAACGTTGTAAATGTACAAAAATGTTCCTTAATCTATTGAAAATGTTAAAAAATTCTATGATCAAAATTAACCTAA
The DNA here is from genome assembly GCA_004785975.1 of Popillia japonica. NCBI lineage: Eukaryota > Metazoa > Arthropoda > Insecta > Coleoptera > Scarabaeidae > Popillia > Popillia japonica. The sequence goes on from SMLS01067517.1 coordinate 46,927, forward strand.
AATTATACCTTACATAATTATACATACAATACATATATTGATATTTCCGGCAATGGTCAATTGAAATAAAGAATTATAGCTTTTCTCTCAGTTCTTTTTTCAGTTGTTTTCTCACAATACCTAGTTATTGATTTATTAAATTTGTAAATCTCATAATTTTTAGATTCAAAATAGGTATGTACCAATTGCTCCAGATGTAGGTACAGTCATCTGAAAGAAGTTGTAGAACGATTTACATATAATCGCTATGTAAATCGTTCTACACCTTCTTTCAGATGAGTGTACATATGTATAGGGGTTTTCAATAGTAAATGGTATTTGGAAATTTTGATATTTCTACCAATCTCTGAGTAATTTCAAAGTTAATAATGCATGTTTGTACAAACAGAAATGGAATTTATTAAAAATATTACATTTATTGCAAATGTTAAATATGACCGCCATTTTATTCTTGAAAACGCAGCAACCTCTTTTCAATACTATAAACCAAGCATCTTATTATTAGCTAATATACCTGCTATATTTTGTGTGATGAACTCTTTCAATTCATCATTAGTATTAGGTTTTATTACAAACACTCTTCCTTTTAGGTATTCCTATAACCATAAAAATCGACTGGATTAATATCTGGTGATGTGGGAGCCAAGTTTTAGGAAATTGTCTGCTGACAGAACGGTCGTCAAACCTGTACCTTTAAAAACCGTTTTACTGTATTGAGGACATGCGGAGATACACCATCTTATAATGTTTTCTTGCAAAAACGGTATTGCTTAATCACGAATCAAATAACGCTGGCCAGTTAACGCAACTGAGCTTGTTTTTCCATTCTAAATCTGTCCAAAAAATACGGGCCTATGATAAAATGTGATTTAAAAGGCACCAGACGGTCACTTTTAAATCGTGAAATCCTTGTCGAATATTCACGTGTGGGATATTTATTGACCAAATTCGACAACAGTTTGACTCCACACCACCATTAAGTTCAAAATGTGCTTCATCAGTCCAAACAACGCTGTCAAGCTATTATGGATTCACTTGAATTTCCGTTTGTTAAGCTAACTAGGGATGTAACAAGAAAAAATACATCGTTTCTTATTAAACAATATAACTTTTAATTATAAATGACAGGACTTAGACAGGACTTATTTTTTCAGTAAACAACAACGATACTTTCTTTTTTTGCATGTCACTATCAAAATTTCAAGTATCACTAACACCGCTATTGTTTGTAAAAACATTTT